>JABXNX010000555.1:0-15865 GCA_014843695.1 Archivesica marissinica | reverse complement strand
ACGATATATCACCTCTACGTGTACGATATACCACCTCTACATGTACGATATATCACCTCTACACGTATGATATATCATCTCTACACGTACGATATATCACCTCTACATGTACGATATATCACCTCTACACGTACGATATATCACCTCTACATGTACGATATATCACCTCTACACGTACGATATATCACCTCTACATGTACAATATATCACCTCTACACGTACGATATATCACCTCTACACGTACGATATATTATCTCTACACGTACGATATATCACCTCTACACCTCTACATGTACGATATATCATCTCTACACGTACGATATATCACCTCTACACGTACGATATATCACCTCTACACATACGATATATCACCTCTACATGTACGATATATCACCTCTACATGTACGATATATCACCTCTACTGTACGATATACACCTCTACATGTACGATATATCACCTCTACTGTACGATATATCACCTCTACGTGTACGATATATCAATCTACATGTACGATATATCACCTCTACACGTACGATATATCACCTCTACATGTACGATATATCACCTCTACACGTACGATATATCACCTCTACATGTACGATATATCACCTCTACATGTACGATATATCACCTCTACGTGTACGATATACCACCTCTACATGTACGATATATCACCTCTACACGTATGATATATCATCTCTACACGTACGATATATCACCTCTACACGTACGATATATCATATCTACATGTACGATATATCACCTCTACACGTACGATATATCACCTCTACATGTACGATATATCACCTCTACACGTACGATATATCACCTCTACATGTACGATATATCACCTCTACATGTACGATATATCACCTCTACGTGTACGATATACCACCTCTACATGTACGATATATCACCTCTACACGTATGATATATCATCTCTACACGTACGATATATCACCTCTACACGTACGATATATCATCTCTACACGTACGATATATCACCTCTACATGTACGATATATCATCTCTACACGTACGATATATCACCTCTACATGTACGATATATCACCTCTACACGTACGATATATCACCTCTACACGTACGATATATCACCTCGACACGTACAATATATCACCTCTACACCTCTACATGTATGATATATCACCTCTACACGTACGATATATCACCTCTACACGTACGATATATCACCTCTACACGTACGATATATCACCTCTACACGTACGATATATCACCTCTACACGTACGATATATCACCTCTACACGTACGATATATCACCTCTACATGTACGATATATCACCTCTACATGTACGATATATCACCTCTACATGTACGATATATCACCTCTACGTGTACGATATATCACCTCTACATGTACGATATATCACCTCTACACGTACGATATATCACTCTACATGTACGATATATCACCTCTACATGTACGATATATCACCTCTACATGTACGATATATCACCTCTACATGTACGATATATCACCTCTACGTGTACGATATATCACCTCTACATGTACGATATATCACCTCTACACGTACGATATATCACCTCTACACGTACGATATATCACCTCTACACGTACGATATATCACCTCTACATGTACGATATATCACCTCTACATGTACGATATATCACCTCTACACGTACGATATATCACCTCTACATGTACGATATATCACCTCTACACGTACGATATATCACCTCTACACGTACGATATATCATCTCTACACGTACGATATATCACCTCTACACCTCTACATGTATGATATATCACCTCTACACGTACGATATATCACCTCTACACGTACGATATATCACCTCTACACATACGATATATCACCTCTACATGTACGATATATCACCTCTACATGTACGATATATCACCTCTACGTGTACGATATATCACCTCTACATGTACGATATATCACCTCTACATGTACGATATATCACCTCTACATGTACGATATATCATCTCTACATGTACGATATATCACCTCTACACGTACGATATATCACCTCTACATGTACGATATATCACCTCTACACGTACGATATATCACCTCTACATGTACGATATATCACCTCTACATGTACGATATATCACCTCTACGTGTACGATATACCACCTCTACATGTACGATATATCACCTCTACACGTATGATATATCATCTCTACACGTACGATATATCACCTCTACACGTACGATATATCATATCTACATGTACGATATATCACCTCTACACGTACGATATATCACCTCTACATGTACGATATATCACCTCTACACGTACGATATATCACCTCTACATGTACGATATATCACCTCTACATGTACGATATATCACCTCTACGTGTACGATATACCACCTCTACATGTACGATATATCACCTCTACACGTATGATATATCATCTCTACACGTACGATATATCACCTCTACACGTACGATATATCATCTCTACACGTACGATATATCACCTCTACATGTACGATATATCATCTCTACACGTACGATATATCACCTCTACATGTACAATATATCACCTCTACACGTACGATATATCACCTCTACACGTACGATATATTATCTCGACACGTACAATATATCACCTCTACACCTCTACATGTATGATATATCATCTCTACACGTACGATATATCACCTCTACACGTACGATATATCACCTCTACACATACGATATATCACCTCTACACGTACGATATATCACCTCTACACGTACGATATATCATCTCTACACGTACGATATATCACCTCTACATGTACGATATATCACCTCTACATGTACGATATATCACCTATACGTGTACGATATACCACCTCTACATGTACGATATATCACCTCTACGTGTACGATATATCACCTCTACGTGTACGATATATCATCTCTACATGTACGATATATCACCTCTACACGTACGATATATCACCTCTACATGTACGATATATCACCTCTACACGTACGATATATCACCTCTACACCTCTACATGTACGATATATCACCTCTACACACCACAGTACGATATATCACCTCTACACGTACGATATATCACCTCTACATGTACGATATATCACCTCTACGTGTACGATATATCACCTCTACACGTATGATATATCACCTCTACACGTACGATATATCACCTCTACATGTAGGATATATCACCTCTACACGTACGATATATCACCTCTACATGTACGATATATCACCTCTACATGTACGATATATCACCTCTACATGTACGATATATCACCTCAACATGTACGATATATCACCTCTACATGTACGATATATCACCTCTACATGTACGATATATCACCTCTACACCTCAACGTGTACGATATATCACCTCTACATGTACGATATATCACCTCAACATGTACGATATATCACCTCTACATGTACGATATATCACCTCTACATGTACGATATATCACCTCTACACCTCTACATGTACGATATATCACCTCTACACGTACGATATATCACCTATACACGTACGATATATCACCTCTACATGTACAATATATCACCTCTACATGTACGATATATCACCTCTACATGTACGATATATCACCTCTACGTGTACGATATATCATCTCTACACGTACGATATATCACCTCTACACCTGTACGTGTGCGATATATCACCTCTACATCTCTACATGTACGATATATCACCTCTACATGTACGATATATCACCTCTACATGTACAATATATCACCTCTACGTGTACGATATATCATCTCTACACGTACGATATATCACCTCTACACCTCTACGTGTACGATATATCACCTCTACATCTCTACATGTACGATATATCACCTCTACACGTACGATATATCACCTCTACATGTACAATATATCACCTCTACGTGTACGATATATCATCTCTACACGTACGATATATCACCTCTACATGTACGATATATCACCTCTACACGTACGATATATCACCTCTACACGTACAATATATCACCTCTACATGTACGATATATCACCTCTACGTGTACGATATATCACCTCTACATGTACGATATACCACCTCTACACGTACGATATTTCACCTCTACATGTACAATATATCACCTCTACACGTACGATATATCACCTCTACATGTACGATATATCACCTCTACATGTACGATATATCACCTCTACATGTACGATATATCACCTCTACACGTACGATATATCACCTCTACATGTACGATATATCACCTCTACATGTACGATATATCACCTCTACATGTACGATATATCACCTCTACATGTACGATATATCACCTCTACATGTACGATATATCACCTCTACATGTACGATATATCACCTCTACATGTACGATATATCACCTCTACATGTACGATATATCACCTCTACATGTACGATATATCACCTCTACATGTACGATATATCACCTCTACATGTACGATATATCACCTCTACATGTACGATATATCACCTCTACATGTACGATATATCACCTCTACATGTACGATATATCACCTCTACACCTCTACATGTACGATATATCACCTCTACACCTCTACTGTACGATATATCACCTCTACATGTACGATATATCACCTCTACATGTACGATATATCACCTCTACATGTACGATATATCACCTCTACATGTACGATATATCACCTCTACATGTACGATATATCACCTCTACATGTACGATATATCACCTCTACATGTACGATATATCACCTCTACATGTACGATATATCACCTCTACATGTACGATATATCACCTCTACATGTACGATATATCACCTCTACATGTACGATATATCACCTCTACACGTACGATATATCACCTCTACATGTACGATATATCACCTCTACATGTACGATATATCACCTCTACATGTACGATATATCACCTCTACATGTACGATATATCACCTCTACATGTACGATATATCACCTCTACATGTACGATATATCACCTCTACACCTCTACATGTACGATATATCACCTCTACATGTACGATATATCACCTCTACATGTACGATATATCACCTCTACATGTACGATATATCACCTCTACATGTACGATATATCACCTCTACATGTACGATATATCACCTCTACATGTACGATATATCACCTCTACATGTACGATATATCACCTCTACATGTACGATATATCACCTCTACATGTACGATATATCACCTCTACATGTACGATATATCACCTCTACATGTACGATATATCACCTCTACATGTACGATATATCACCTCTACATGTACGATATATCACCTCTACATGTACGATATATCACCTCTACATGTACGATATATCACCTCTACATGTACGATATATCACCTCTACATGTACGATATATCACCTCTACATGTACGATATATCATCTCTACACGTACGATATATCACCTCTACACGTACGATATATCACCTCTACATGTACGATATATCACCTCTACATGTACGATATATCACCTCTACATGTACGATATATCACCTCTACATGTACGATATATCACCTCTACACGTACGATATATCACCTCTACATGTACGATATATCACCTCTACATGTACGATATATCACCTCTACATGTACGATATATCATCTCTACACGTACGATATATCACCTCTACATGTACGATATATCACCTCTACACGTACGATATATCACCTCTACACGTACGATATATCATCTCTACACGTACAATATATCACCTCTACACCTCTACATGTACGATATATCATCTCTACACGTACGATATATCACCTCTACACGTACGATATATCACCTCTACACGTACGATATATCACCTCTACACGTACGATATATCACCTCTACACGTACGATATATCACCTCTACACGTACGATATATCACCTCTACACGTACGATATATCACCTCTACATGTACGATATATCACCTCTACATGTACGATATATCACCTCTACATGTACGATATATCACCTCTACATGTACGATATATCACCTCTACGTGTACGATATATCACCTCTACGTGTACGATATATCACCTCTACATGTACGATATATCACCTCTACACGTACGATATATCACCTCTACATGTACGATATATCACCTCTACACGTACGATATATCACCTCTACATGTACGATATATCACCTCTACACGTACGATATATCACCTCTACACCTCTACATGTACGATATATCACCTCTACATGTACGACATTGACCTTGAAGCTATGGTCATGTGTATGATACATCACGAATATATGGCAAACATTTGAGGCACATTAGTTTTGAAATCATTCCATAACTGAAGAAGTTTCAACCCGGACAGGAAATATTGACTCGGACGGACGCACGGGCAGTTGGGCAGTGCGAAAATTATATACCCCAGAAGAAGAAATTCCTCGGGGGCATAAAAAGGGCATGAACTCATTTAGAAATTTACACTATTATATGCAAGGAGTTTCTTGCAAAGGCTGGTAATATTTTTCATAGATTATGAACTATAATTATATATAATATAATGAATAAAGATCTTAGACAAATTGTATTTGTTGCATTTGCCTTCATTAATAATAATAATTTATGAAAATAGGAATATATGTGTAGCATGTACAATGATATTTCAAAAACATGTCTTGCTGTAAAATACTAAAATATTATGAATAAATGTGAGCTTTTCTAATCCAACACTGATGCTGATTGGATAATATTTGTCCTAACAGTAAATCTAAATATTTTGATCTTTCATCATGTTCATTCATTATAACTACATAGATTAAGGGGGTTAGGTCATTATAACTACATAGATTAAGGGGTTAGGTCATTATAACTACATAGATTAAGAGGTTACGTCATTATAACTACATAGATTAAGAGGTTACGTCATTATAACTACATAGATTAAGTGGTTAGGTCATTATAACTACATAGATTAAGGGGGTTAGGTCATTATAACTACATAGATTAAGGGGTTAGGTCATTATAACTACATAGATTAAGGGATTAGGTCATTATAACTACATAGATTAAGAGGTTAGGTCATTATAACTACATAGATTAAGAGGTTACGTCATTATAACTACATAGATTAAGTGGTTAGGTCATTATAACTACATAGATTAAGGGGTTAGGTCATTATAACTACATAGATTAAGGGGTTACATCAATATAACTACATAGATTAAGAGGTTACGTCATTATAACTACATAGATTAAGTGGTTAGGTCATTATAACTACATAGATTAAGGGGTTAGGTCATTATAACTACATAGATTAAGGGGTTAGGTCATTATAACTACATAGATTAAGGGGGTTAGGTCATTATAACTACATAGATTAAGGGGTTAGGTCATTATAACTACATAGATTAAGGGGTTAGGTCATTATAACTACATAGATTAAGGGGTTAGGTCATTATAACTACATAGATTAAGGGGTTAGGTCATTATAACTACATAGATTAAGGGGTTAGGTCATTATAACTACATAGATTAAGAGGTTACATCAATATAACTACATAGATTAAGGGGTTAGGTCATTATAACTACATAGATTAAGGGGTTACATCATTATAACTACATAGATTATGGGGTTACGTCATTATAACTACATAGATTAAGAGGTTACGTCATTATAACTACATAGATTAAGAGGTTACATCAATATAACTACATAGATTAAAAGGTTATATCAATATAACTACATAGATTAAGAGGTTACATCATTATAACTACATAGATTATGGGGTTAGGTCAATTTATGATTTTTGGAATGTTTTTTCAAAACAGGAATAATTGAAATTGTTCATACTTTATGACAATATGAAGATATGGGCCATGCTATTAACTATGCTAGAAAATACTGCAATACGAACAAAATCTATTGAAGGAATAAAACTATAGAAATTGCTTTCAACTTATTGGCACAGGTTCTGTAGAACATATGCAGCACAGTGAATGTGAAGAAACATACTCCATGCCACCTTAATGTAGAAATGCTGAGTTACACAAACCTGTGGTCCAAGCAGCAGGTAATCTCCCAGTCCTAAATTATATAAAACATGTTATACATTGCAGCCTCTACTATATACATATTTATCACATAACATTACTTGTAGACAGTTTAATACAGCCATCACATAACTTTACTTGTAGACAGTTTAATACAGCCATCACATATTTTCTTTTATAACATAATTTGCACTGGAGACAGGTAATATCGCCATTGCATATTTTTCATGTAGTGTAATAATATGTTAATGAGCATGATATGTATTCATACGGATTGGATAAATGTGTAAAGCACACACTCGGATTGGTGGTTAAGAATGGATAAATGTGTAAAGCACACACTCGGATTGGTGGTTAAGAATGGATAAATGTGTAAAGCACACACTCGGATTGGTGGTTAAGAATGGATAAATGTGTAAAGCACACACTCGGATTGGTGGTTAAGAATGGATAAATGTGTAAAGCACACACTCGGATTGGTGGTTAAGAATGGATAAATGTGTAAAGCACACACTCGGATTGGTGGTTAAGAATGGATAAATGTGTAAAGCACACACTCGGATTGGTGGTTAAGAATGGATAAATGTGTAAAGCACACACTCGGATTGGTGGTTAAGAATGGATAAATGTGTAAAGCACACACTCGGATTGGTGGTTAAGAATGGATAAATGTGTAAAGCACACACTCGGATTGGTGGTTAAGAATGGATAAATGTGTAAAGCACACACTCGGATTGGTGGTTAAGAATGGATAAATGTGTAAAGCACACACTCGGATTGGTGGTTAAGAATGGATAAATGTGTAAAGCACACTCTCAGATTGGTGGTTAAGAATGGATAAATGTGTAAAGCACACTCTCAGATTGGTGGTTAAGAATGGATAAATGTGTAAAGCACACTCGGATTGGTGGCTAAGAATGGATAAATGTGAAAAGCACACACTCGGATTGGTGGTTAAGAATGGATAAATATTTAAAGCACACTCTCAGATTGGTGGTTAAGAATGGATAAATGTGTAAAGCACACTCTCAGATTGGTGGTTAAGAATGGATAAATGTGTAAAGCACACTCGGATTGGTGGCTAAGAATGGATAAATGTGAAAAGCACACACTCGGATTGGTGGTTAAGAATGAATAAATGTGTAAAGCACACACTCGGATTGGTGGCTAAGAATGTATAAATGTGTAAAGCACACACTCGGATTGGTGGTTAAGAATGGATAAATGTGTAAAGTACACACTCGGATTGGTGGTTAAGAATGGATAAATGTGTAAAGCACACTCGGATTGGTGGTTAAGAATGTATAAATGTGTAAAGCACACACTCGGATTGGTGGTTATGAATGTATAAATGTTTAAAGCACACACTCGGATTGGTGATTAAGAATGGATAAATGTTTAAAGCACACACTCGGATTGGTGGTTATGAACGGATAAATGTGTAAAGCACTTACGTGGGAAGTGTTTCTTACTCTTCTCAGCCTGTCTTCTGGCACTCAGCACTGAAGGTGGATCAAGATTCGGACTTGTAATACCTTTGGAATGGAAGTCTGACGCATCTATAGGAGATCGAGGGCTCTTCATGGGTATGGATTTGGTTGCCTGGAAGAATGAAAGATTTAGATAGAGATGCCAGATGCTATGTTCCGTGGTAACATTGTTGTCCAGTTGGGTTATATGGAACACCAGCACAGTTCCGTGGTAACATTGTTGTCCAGTTGGGTTATATGGAACATCAGCACAGTTCCATGGTAACATTGTTGTCCAGTTGGGTTATATGGAACACCAGCACAGTTCCGGGGTAACATTGTTGTCCAGTTGGGTTATATGGAACACCAGCACAGTTCCGGGGTAACATTGTTGTCCAGTTGGGTTATATGGAACACCAGCACAGCACAGTTCCGGGGTAACATTGTTGTCCAGTTGGGTTATATGGAACACCAGCACAGTTCCGGGGTAACATTGTTGTCCAGTTGGGTTATATGGAACACCAGCACAGTTCCGGGGTAACATTGTTGTCCAGTTGGGTATATGGAACACCAGCACAGTTCCGGGGTAACATTGTTGTCCAGTTGGGTTATATGGAACATCAGCACAGTTCCGGGGTAACATTGTTGTCCAGTTGGGTTATATGGAACACCAGCACAGTTCCGTGGTAACATTGTTGTCCAGTTGGGCTATATGGAACACCAGCACAGTTCCATGGTGATATTGTTGTCCAGTTGGGTTATATGGAACACCAGCACAGTTCCATGGTAACATTGTTGTCCAGTTGGGTTATATGGAACATCAGCACAGTTCCATGGTAACATTGTTGTCCAGTTGGGTTATATGGAACACCAGCACAGTTCCGGGGTAACATTGTTGTCCAGTTGGGTTATATGGAACACCAGCACAGTTCCGTGGTAACATTGTTGTCCAGTTGGGTTATATGGAACACCAGCACAGTTCCAGGGTAACATTGTTGTCCAGTTGGGTTATATGGAACACCAGCACCGTTCCAGGGTAATATTGGTGTCCAGTTGGGTTATATGGAACACCAGCACAGTTCCGGGGTAACATTGTTGTCCAGTTGGGTTATATGGAACACCAGCACAGTTCCGGGGTAACATTGTTGTCCAGTTGGGTTATATGGAACATCAGCACAGTTCCGGGGTAACATTGTTGTCCAGTTGGGTTATATGGAACACCAGCACAGTTCCGTGGTAACATTGTTGTCCAGTTGGGCTATATGGAACACCAGCACAGTTCCATGGTAATATTGTTGTCCAGTTGGGTTATATGGAACACCAGCACAGTTCCATGGTAACATTGTTGTCCAGTTGGGTTATATGGAACATCAGCACAGTTCCATGGTAACATTGTTGTCCAGTTGGGTTATATGGAACACCACACAGTTCCGGGGTAACATTGTTGTCCAGTTGGGTTATATGGAACATCAGCACAGTTCCAGGGTAACATTGTTGTCCAGTTGGGTTATATGGAACACCAGCACAGTTCCATGGTAACATTGTTGTCCAGTTGGGCTATATGGAACACCAGCACAGTTCCATGGTAATATTGTTGTCCAGTTGGGTTATATGGAACACCAGCACAGTTCCATGGTAACATTGTTGTCCAGTTGGGTTATATGGAACATCAGCACAGTTCCATGGTAACATTGTTGTCCAGTTGGGTTATATGGAACACCAGCACAGTTCCGGGGTAACATTGTTGTCCAGTTGGGTTATATGGAACACCAGCACAGTTCCGTGGTAACATTGTTGTCCAGTTGGGTTATATGGAACACCAGCACAGTTCCAGGGTAACATTGTTGTCCAGTTGGGTTATATGGAACACCAGCACAGCACAGTTCCAGGGTAACATTGTTGTCCAGTTGGGCTATATGGAACACCAGCACAGTTCCATGGTAACATTGTTGTCCAGTTGGGTTATATGGAACACCAGCACAGTTCCAGGGTAACATTGTTGTCCAGTTGGGTTATATGGAACACCAGCACAGTTCCATGGTAACATTGTTGTCCAGTTGGGTTATATGGAACACCAGCACAGTTCCATGGTAACATTGTTGTCCAGTTGGGCTATATGGAACACCACACAGCACAGTTCCATGGTAACATTGTTGTCCAGTTGGGTTATATGGAACACCACACAGCACAGTTCCATGGTAACATTGTTGTCCAGTTGGGCTATATGGAACACCAGCACAGTTCCATGGTAACATTGTTGTCCAGTTGGGTTATATGGAACACCAGCACAGTTCCAGGGTAACATTGTTGTCCAGTTGGGTTATATGGAACACCAGCACAGTTCCATGGTAACATTGTTGTCCAGTTGGGTTATATGGAACACCAGCACAGTTCCATGGTAACATTGTTGTCCAGTTGGGTTATATGGAACACCAGCACAGTTCCGGGGTAACATTGTTGTCCAGTTGGGTTATATGGAACACCAGCACAGTTCCAGGGTAACATTGTTGTCCAGTTGGGTTATATGGAACACCAGCACAGTTCCATGGTAACATTGTTGTCCAGTTGGGTTATATGGAACACCAGCACAGTTCCATGGTAACATTGTTGTCCAGTTGGGTTATATGGAACACCAGCACAGTTCCAGGGTAACATTGTTGTCCAGTTGGGTTATATGGAACACCAGCACAGTTCCAGGTAACATTGTGTCCAGTTGGGTTATATGGAACACCAGCACAGTTCCGGGGTAACATTGTTGTCCAGTTGGGTTATATGGAACATCAGCACAGTTCCAGGGTAACATTGTTGTCCAGTTGGGTTCCATGGAACACCAGCACAGCACAGTTCCGGGGTAACATTGTTGTCCAGTTGGGTTATATGGAACACCAGCACAGCACAGTTCCGGGGTAACATTGTTGTCCAGTTGGGTTATATGGAACACCAGCACAGCACAGTTCCGGGGTAACATTGTTGTCCAGTTGGGTTATATGGAACACCAGCACAGTACCAGGGTAACATTGTTGTCCAGTTGGGTTATATGGAACACCAGCACAGTTCCAGGGTAACATTGTTGTCCAGTTGGGTTATATGGAACACCAGCACAGTTCCAGGGTAACATTGTTGTCCAGTTGGGTTATATGGAACACCAGCACAGTTCCATGGTAACATTGTTGTCCAGTTGGGTTATATGGAACACCAGCACAGTTCCATGGTAACATTGTTGTCCAGTTGGGTTATATGGAACATCAGCACAGTTCCAGGGTAACATTGTTCTCCAGTTGGGTTATATGGAACACCAGCACAGTTCCGGGGTAACATTGTTGTCCAGTTGGGTTATATGGAACACCAGCACAGTTCCATGGTAACATTGTTGTCCAGTTGGGTTATATGGAACACCAGCACAGTTCCAGGGTAACATTGTTGTCCAGTTGGGTTATATGGAACACCAGCACCGTTCCAGGGTAATATTGGTGTCCAGTTGGGTTATATGGAACACCAGCACAGTTCCGGGGTAACATTGTTGTCCAGTTGGGTTATATGGAACACCAGCACAGTTCCGGGGTAACATTGTTGTCCAGTTGGGTTATATGGAACATCAGCACAGTTCCGAGGTAACATTGTTGTCCAGTTGGGTTATATGGAACACCAGCACAGTTCCGTGGTAACATTGTTGTCCAGTTGGGCTATATGGAACACCAGCACAGTTCCATGGTAATATTGTTGTCCAGTTGGGTTATATGGAACACCAGCACAGTTCCAGGGTAACATTGTTGTCCAGTTGGGTTATATGGAACACACAGCACAGTTCCATGGTAACATTGTTGTCCAGTTGGGTTATATGGAACACCAGCACAGCACAGTTCCGGGGTAACATTGTTGTCCAGTTGGGTTATATGGAACACCAGCACAGTTCCGGGGTAACATTGTTGTCCAGTTGGGTTATATGGAACACCAGCACAGTTCCATGGTAACATTGTTGTCCAGTTGGGTTATATGGAACACCAGCACAGTTCCAGGGTAACATTGTTGTCCAGTTGGGTTATATGGAACACCAGCACCGTTCCAGGGTAATATTGGTGTCCAGTTGGGTTATATGGAACACCAGCACAGTTCCGGGGTAACATTGTTGTCCAGTTGGGTTATATGGAACACCAGCACAGTTCCGGGGTAACATTGTTGTCCAGTTGGGTTATATGGAACATCAGCACAGTTCCAGGGTAACATTGTTGTCCAGTTGGGTTATATGGAACACCAGCACAGTTCCATGGTAACATTGTTGTCCAGTTGGGCTATATGGAACACCAGCACAGTTCCATGGTAATATTGTTGTCCAGTTGGGTTATATGGAACACCAGCACAGTTCCAGGGTAACATTGTTGTCCAGTTGGGTTATATGGAACATCAGCACAGTTCCATGGTAACATTGTTGTCCAGTTGGGTTATATGGAACACCAGCACAGTTCCGGGGTAACATTGTTGTCCAGTTGGGTTATATGGAACACCAGCACAGTTCCGGGGTAACATTGTTGTCCAGTTGGGTTATATGGAACACCAGCACAGTTCCAGGGTAACATTGTTGTCCAGTTGGGTTATATGGAACACCACACAGCACAGTTCCGGGGTAACATTGTTGTCCAGTTGGGTTATATGGAACACCAGCACAGTTCCAGGGAAACATTGTTGTCCAGTTGGGTTATATGGAACACCAGCACAGTTCCATGGTAACATTGTTGTCCAGTTGGGTTATATGGAACACCAGCACAGTTCCATGGTAACATTGTTGTCCAGTTGGGTTATATGGAACACCAGCACAGTTCCATGGTAACATTGTTGTCCAGTTGGGTTATATGGAACATCAGCACAGTTCCATGGTAACATTGTTGTCCAGTTGGGTTATATGGAACACCAGCACAGTTCCGGGGTAACATTGTTGTCCAGTTGGGTTATATGGAACACCAGCACAGTTCCGGGGTAACATTGTTGTCCAGTTGGGTTATATGGAACACCAGCACAGTTCCAGGGTAACATTGTTGTCCAGTTGGGTTATATGGAACACCAGCACAGCACAGTTCCGGGGTAACATTGTTGTCCAGTTGGGCTATATGGAACACCAGCACAGTTCCGGGGTAACATTGTTGTCCAGTTGGGTTATATGGAACACCAGCACAGTTCCAGGGTAACATTGTTGTCCAGTTGGGTTATATGGAACACCAGCACAGTTCCATGGTAACATTGTTGTCCAGTTGGGTTATATGGAACATCAGCACAGTTCCAGGGTAACATTGTTGTCCAGTTGGGTTATATGGAACACCAGCACAGTTCCAGGGTAATATTGGTGTCCAGTTGGGTTATATGGAACACCAGCACAGTTCCGGGGTAACATTGTTGTCCAGTTGGGTTATATGGAACATCAGCACAGTTCCAGGGTAACATTGTTGTCCAGTTGGGTTCCATGGAACACCAGCACAGCACAGTTCCGGGGTAACATTGTTGTCCAGTTGGGTTATATGGAACACCAGCACAGCACAGTTCCGGGGTAACATTGTTGTCCAGTTGGGTTATATGGAACACCAGCACAGCACAGTTCCGGGGTAACATTGTTGTCCAGTTGGGCTATATGGAACACCAGCACAGTTCCGGGGTAACATTGTTGTCCAGTTGGGTTATATGGAACACCAGCACAGTTCCAGGGTAACATTGTTGTCCAGTTGGGTTATATGGAACACCAGCACAGTTCCATGGTAACATTGTTGTCCAGTTGGGTTATATGGAACACCAGCACAGTTCCATGGTAACATTGTTGTCCAGTTGGGTTATATGGAACACCAGCACAGTTCCATGGTAACATTGTTGTCCAGTTGGGTTATATGGAACATCCGCACAGTTCCAGGGTAACATTGTTCTCCAGTTGGGTTATATGGAACACCAGCACAGTTCCGGGGTAACATTGTTGTCCAGTTGGGTTATATGGAACACCAGCACAGTTCCATGGTAACATTGTTGTCCAGTTGGGTTATATGGAACACCAGCACAGTTCCAGGGTAACATTGTTGTCCAGTTGGGTTATATGGAACACCAGCACCGTTCCAGGGTAATATTGGTGTCCAGTTGGGTTATATGGAACACCAGCACAGTTCCGGGGTAACATTGTTGTCCAGTTGGGTTATATGGAACACCAGCACAGTTCCGGGGTAACATTGTTGTCCAGTTGGGTTATATGGAACATCAGCACAGTTCCGGGGTAACATTGTTGTCCAGTTGGGTTATATGGAACACCAGCACAGTTCCGTGGTAACATTGTTGTCCAGTTGGGCTATATGGAACACCAGC
>JABXNX010000554.1:0-15883 GCA_014843695.1 Archivesica marissinica | reverse complement strand
ACTGAATGATTCGTTCACGGGCACGCGCTATTTATAATTACCTGCGTCAGATTTGGTCCCACGGTGGTTAGAAATTTGTCTTTAATTCCTAGCTAAATTCTTAAGATTATTTGAGACATAACATATTACGTGAATGATGTTCTACAGATAGCGATTCCATGATTTGTTTTGGAAGCTACGGGAGATGTTAATTAGATATCATCCAATATTCAAAATATGTATATGTGGCACTAATTAATTACAGGGGCTACACTAGGGGGTAGCTCTCTGAACGATTTCAAAACTCAAAATGCTTTCTTTATACACTGATATAAGTGAACATGTATTCATAAAGCATATTCACGGAAATATACATGAAACATCATTATTTCTTGATAGGTCTGTTTGTTTAGAGACTATATACATGTGTATACAGTTTCCTGACAATACAACTTATCTATCAAATGGTAGAATAATTACGGAAAAATGGTTTGAATATACCGTTGGTTATTTAGGCCGTTCAGGTCTAAATGCATATTGCGTCAGAGTAATATACACTCTCAAAGGTTCAAGAACATTTATCATTTAGTCCTACCCAACATACTAGTTTAAAATTAAAATACAATTTAAAACAAATTTAAAAATTAAAACAGAAAACAGAGAAGGCGTTATAAACTAATATGCCATCCAAAATGGCTGCCGTTCTCGCGTAGAGACTTATACGCTGTTACTAGATCGTCCGAGATGGGCACCGAACATACGCCTTCGTACTCTTTGCTTGAATGGAATCTCCCTTAGACTCCTTATACTAGGCTGTTTGATACCTGCATTGTCACTTATTAATGTTTACATTGAAATCAGTGATGATAAATAAACGCAAAACAACGTATACACACTATTATTATTACCTCATTAATCTTTATCATAGTAGACACTGCGAATAAATACAAGAATGATCCCCTTACACAATATGTATACTTTCAAGCAACGTAAACTCATGTAAAACTGGTATTGTCGTTCCCTGGAAATAATATGATTTTATAACCGTATTCTGAGACGCCATTGATATTATGCTGATATTATGTAATATGTGTTATAGTATATGATGCTTTTGCAGTTCAGTATGCGTATGTACCTAAGTTGTTGAATAAAGTTTGAACATTTGAAACCAATACTTAAACTATACATAATAAATTATCGTGGTAATGTAAATAGACATACATTATATAAAATAACCGCAAACAACATACAACCTGATAGAGTGAATCAGTAACTTGCCAAATATTACATTCTTATCACACACGCACGCACGCACGCACGCACACGCACGCACGCGCGCCCACACACATACACGCACGCGCACGCACGCACGCACACACGCGCACGCACACTGTGTTCGCTGAACACTTTATATATTTTCAACAATATGTATACACACATACATTCTGTGTTCCCTGAGCACCTTATATATTTTCAACAATATGTACACATAACGCAACCATCTCCTCATACACACGCACACGCACACACGCACACACACTTGAGACATATGCATCGGCAAAGCCTTTGTTTCGGAGGACAGTGCACGAGGCAGAAGATGCTCCACCGACAGACAGACCGCCAGACGGACGGACAGACGGACATACAGACGGACAGACAGACGGACAGACAGACATACATACGGACGGACAGACGGACGGACGGACGGACGGACGGACGGACGGACGGACGGACGGAAGGACGGACGGACGGACAGACAGACAGACAGACAGACGGACGGACGGACAGACGGACAGACAGACGGGCGTGTGGTAAGGTAAATAGATATACATTATTTAAAATAACCGCAAACAACATACAACCTGATAGAGGGAATCAGTAACTTGCCAAATATTACATTCTTATCACACACGCACGCACGCGCACGCACGCTCGCAGGCACGCACTCACGCGCGCACGCACACACGCACACACACACACGCACACACATACACACACACACGCACACACACACACACACACAAACACCACAACACGCGCGACACACACGCACACAGGCACACACGCACACACAACACACACCACACACACACCAGCACACACACACACAACACACACCACAGCCACACACACACACAACACACACACCCAACACAAACACACCACACACACACATACACACACCACACAGCCACACGCAACGCACACACACACACTAACGTAATATTTTATGAACGTGTGTATTATTTTATTGAACCTGGGGCTGTAATTACAAATTTATGTTAGCGCGATAGCGAAACGAGTGTTTGACATTTAACAAAATCGATCTCCCGATTAAGTAATGTGCGCGCTGCGGTCTTAACAGTTAATCCTTTATGAGAAATGATGGTGGTTAATTACCAGTCTTACCTTTAGCTTTTAAAGGATAGCATTGACAGGTGAAAGCAACCGTGATATGTAAACGTATTAATTTCTTTAGAATCATGATACAATTTGCCATGGTATGTACGCACTCTGTGCTTATCAGTTAATCAGTTATGTTGCGGCTCAGAGATGACAACCGTGGTATGTACACGCGTTAATTACTTTAGAATCATATTTATAATTACCTGTATGAATGTGTCAGCGTTTGGTTCCATGCTGTTTTAATTTCGTGTGCCTACTGAGCTGGCGATTTTTCTCGCATTCCCGGATAAGGTTATTTAGGGTCAACATATAACCTCATACATCGCATTCATTATTGGAGCCATTCCGTTGTATCGAACAGACGAGATAGTATGCGTCATACTAACCGATATGATTTATTCGGAGATATACGCGTTATTTATATGACTAACCTCTATTGACACCAGACATACATTCGCGCGGACGAGTTTTATAATTTGAACATTTATATTAATCGTTCCATCCAGCGTCTCATATAGAATGGATAATATTATTTTATTACAAAATTGCTAGATCGCGAAACAAGTTGTTACGACTTATCGCTCCGTATATCTCATTCCTGATGGAATCCATCGCCCTGTAAAACGTACATTACGGATTATTAATAATTTCTCGCGTTTTTATGGAAGTATACGTAAGGATATATATTATTCATTTTCGTACATAGGTTAAGTTTGTAATTATGATTTCTTACTCGATAAAAACGTACGCCTAGCTCGAATAATATAATGAACTTACCCGTATATTCGTTGAAGCCGCTTGAGTACTAAGACCGTTCTAATCGGACTATATTTATATAGAAGCGTTGGTTATTTATGGATCGGTTCGTAGTCTATATTTATAGAATGGTACGAGATCGCTATTTATAAAGCGGTTCGTAGTCGTTATTTATAGAAACGTACGCGCTGGCTATTTATAGAGCGGTTCGTTTCCATTGGTCGCTGTAATAGGGTATATAGTGTAGTGTAGTCGCTTCGTTTTCTTATACACCACTTTCACTCTGTTACTGTACCGATCGGTATATCGATGTCGTAAAAGAACGTCGTTTTTTTATACAAATTTATTTTAGCTCGATCGCGAAACGAGTTATTCCGACTTATCGTTCCTGACGGAGAGAGAATTCAAATGGCGACGCTCGTAACGGCTCCAACGGGGCTCGAACTCCGGACCTGAAGCTGCGCTATCGCGACTTCCTGTCGTACGGAGGTGGCGACCCATGATTGCGAGCTGGATTTGGTCACCATCGGGTAACCGGATATCCGTGACATCCATTCGTTGTCCCGTGACAACCACTCGCTACACGACCTCGGTACACGGTCTCACATAGCGCGTACCGTAAATGAGGGCCGATGCAGCGATAACTCTACCCCAGGGCCAGCCCGGATCTGAATCCGTGTGTGGGCGGAGAATGGAGGTACCCCCCGGTACGGACCAGTTGGAAGCGGCTCTATTCGGATGTTATTGACTCGAGAACGGATCCGACTGGAAGCGTGAGGGTGTCATCCGGGTACGTGGCGGGGCCACCGATTATTCTGACTAGTGTCTTCGAAGAAATGCGACGACGCTCCGGATATATAATAGAGGACATATGTCGCATTATTCGCTAATTATAAGATTATCCGATAAGCCGAGGTCATCCAAAATGGACGCCGCGTAGAGGCTCGTTACTAGATCGGCCTTCGTACACGGTAGTTGCGCGATACGTCATCAATAAACGAGCACGCGCGTGACCTACTTATATTAACTTATATGCAAAGAGCCGGGTTTACTAAAAAACAAAGAGCTCGGTAGTTGCGCGATACGTCATCAATAGGCTATGTAGTGACGCGCACGCGCGTGACCTACTTTATATTCCCTTATATGCAAATGAGTTACTATAAATCGTATTCAAAATGGCGCCCGTTTGTTTACATACAAAGAGACGCATGTATACTATATCTCCACAGATCTCATACAGTATCTGCAATGCGTACTTGTATAACAATGTTATCAGTTAATTAACACAATTTGGATAAAATCACATTTATCAAAGAAGTTCACGCAAATAATCTCGACACAATATTTTTAATCACTGTATCAGGGATCATTCTAGAGGGCGATGTGGGCGAAATTGTCGCCCTAGGGACCCTGACTTCGCCCTCTGGGGGGCCCCACTTCTCCCTAAAACAATTAATATTTTTTGGTTTTTACGATTTTCAAACAAAATGTTGTCTAGTAAGATACACTGGCCCATTATAAAGCACTCCTTCTATTCAAATGTTGTATTTAATGGTTGTACTGTGCATTTTCACCCTATTTTGCAGAAGTATATTAAAGAACACCATTTAAGGAAGCGATCACACGCTTTCTCACTTCTCCCAAAATGAACCCTGCTGTATGATCTACCTTAAGCAATTAATGTTCAACAAATAAAGCATGAAGACTGTTTAAACAACATGTATATGTTGAATGTCTATTGCAAGCTGTCAATGTCATGCCGCGACCAATCAGAATCCTTCCAGGTGTTATTAAACGTGTTGACATATAAGAATATATGTCATGGCTGTATTACACTGAATACAAGCAAAGTTATGTGATAAACTAAAAATATCTTTCTACACTGAATACAAGCAGAGAAACTAAAAATATCTTTCTACACTGAATACAAGCAGAGAAACTAAAAATATCTTTCTACACTGAATACAAGCAGAGAAACTAAAAATATCTTTCTGGGAAATCTAGGTTTTCTATGGTGTTTTCTGTAGATCATTTTGGAAACATTGCTGGATTTTCAATTACCTACCATGGCAGATAAAATCTGATTTATCTCAAAATATATTGGTCCTTTTATTGGTCTATTGGTCCGTTTAGTTGGAATCCTTTATTTTTACTGTTGTTCCCTTTTGTGGAAGTCGTGATAGCGCAGTGGATGCGCATTCGCTTCAGGTGCGAAAGGTCCGGAGTTCGAGCCCCGCTGGAGCCGTCATGATTGTGTCCTTAGGCAAGGCATTTAAATTCCACATTGCCTCTTCTCTCTCCTTCATGGCAATGGATTCCATCAGGAATGAGGTCTCGAGCGTGAAAGAACTTGTTTCGCAATCGAGCTAAAATAAATTTGTATAAAATAACCAAATGTTGCGGTATGATTAATGTGATTTTATCCAAGTCATGTTAATTAAATGATAACAAATATTTACAGTCAACTATTTATTGTAGACATATGTCGAGATTTAGTAAATTAATAATTATAAGATGAGAAAGTGGTGGAAATTGAAGCAATGATAAAAACAGAGGAAACCAATTGAGAGGAACTGTCTACTTTTATGAGTATTCAGGGGCAGTAACTGACTCCTGTTTCACATTGAAAATGTAGTTCAGTAGGTTTGTCCTTTGGTTAATCATATTTTATTATATATGTTTCATAAATACAAATCATAATCATACAAATCATAATCATACAAATCATAATCATACAAATCATAATCATACAAATATTACATACATACATAAATTTGGCCTTCGTATCTAGCCGACTGTAATTATTGCCGTTCTGTGTCAATCTCCATTGGCTGCCAATACAATACAGGGTCCAGTACAAGATCCTTACTCTGACCTACAAAGCACTACATCATCAGGCACCGAAGTATATCACTAACCTCATGAGTGTATATCAACCAACACGAAACTTAAGATCAAAGAATAGCTCACTTCGACTCGTGACACCAACAAATCGAACAGTAACATACGGAGACAGGAGTTTCGGAACAGCTGCGCCGAAATTATGGAATGCGTTACCACCAGGAATAAGAGACTCTGAGACATTGTGTTTATTCAAAAGATCATTGAAAACTCACTTTTTTGTGCAAGCACATGGAGATTAATGTTCGACAATACTCTGGACGTGCATAAAGTGACTGTGTGTATATAACATATTATTAATTATTTTGGATTTGTAACTACACTTATTTAATTTCGGATATACATGTTTTTTATCACTGCTAAAATGACTTGTTTATCTATGTAAAATAGATTTATTTTACTTCATATTGTAATGTTGAAATACTTTTTGTTTTATTATTATGTCCTTTTGTATTTGTTCTTAAACTTTATCTGTAAATTGCAATCATTATTTTAAGTATAAGGTTTATCTGTACTTTTACCACTTGACTTCTATTTTTGTACTTTTTATTCTATATGTGTTAATTGTTACATGAACATGTAAAGCGCTTTTGAACGTATAATTTTTATATGATAAAGGCGCTATATAAATATGGTATAATAATAATAATAATAATCTACAACTCGCGTTGTGTGACGTACGCAACGAGATGCAAGCTAACTGTATGTATACAGTAAAACCTGTAGTCACCTGTATTCAGCAACCAATTTCCAGATTCCCAAATTTGCTATTTTACTATGCATTTGACCTCTATTAAGCAGCAACCTGTGCTAAGCAGCCACTTTCCGCTATTCCCTTGGCTGGCTGCTTAAGACAGGTTTAACTGTACACATTATATCTATTACTGATCTGTATATCAATGTTGTGTTTGTAGCTGACTGTGTTCCTGCCGTTCTTCGTGAACTTGCAGCTCCCCTACTCGGTGATACGTAACGAGACAGTTGTCCTACAAGCCAACATTTTCAACTACATGGACCAGGATTACGCTGTTCGTATTAGTGTTTTATTATTTTTATATTTTATTATTATTATTATATTTTATTATTATTATATTTTATTATTATTTATTATATTATTATTTATTATATTATTATTATATTTTATCATTATTATTTATTATATTATTATTATTATATTTTATTATCATTATATATTCTATTTTTTTATTTTATATTATTATATTTTATTATTATATTTTATTATTATTATTATATTTTATTATCATTATATATTTTATTATTATTTTTTACTATTATTATATTTTATTATTATTATATATTATACTATTATTATATTGCTGTCTATAGATTAGTTTAGAAATACTTCTATACCGTCGTGATGCTCATTTATATGAAAAAGTTGAAAAAGGAAAGGTGTTGTTAAGTAAACTGCCCGCCGGCGATATAGCCCAAAATGGTGCTGATGCAGGCGTAAAACCCGAAATATAACATAACATAACCGTCGTGATGTATGGGAGTATTAATCATTGTACCTGGCTTCACAGTAGTAATCACGCAAACAACACGTGTATGGTAGCGATACGTCATTGGTCGCATCATCGATGACGTATAACTGTTCTAAGTGTTTTATATTTATTTATCGTCGCTACTGGTTGCCCATATGAGCGACGCCTCATGAAGAGAATAGTCATTTTAGATTTTTGGAGGATAGTGCAATGATACAGACAAAGACCCATTCCAGAGTCTCCTATGGTTCTATTACGTGCACAGTGTACAGCACCGACACGAGTCCTTTTAAAAAATTTGAGAGTTCCAGAGTATCATCTGGTTCCTTTACATGCACAGCACCCTACACGAGACCTCGGTTTAAAGTTCCAAATGAAAGACTATTAATTTTATTAGGGTCAGACGGGGGATCGAACCTGTGATACCTGGATTACCAGTCCAACGTGTTAACCACTGGACTACAGATCTGTCTGCTGTTCTAATCTTATTCTTATACTTTATATAAGAGTATTTATGCGTCCGATATCCGGCAGCGTTTATATTCCATATTATCAATGCTGTGTGCCTCTGTAAACAAAGCGGAGATACACCAATTCTAAGCGAGTGAGATTTAATTGTATTTCGCTCGTTTTGTCCGGAATTGTTCAGCGCCTTCTTTAGAACAGCATTCAATTAGAAAAGTTGTGAGTGGACTTCCGTCCAAATGACAGAATAAATGGCCTTGTATGTGTGTATGCATATTGTGAACAAATATGACATCATGACATGGAAATATTGCTTCCTGTTACTGGGTCAAATTATTTAGCTATATGATAAATAAAGGTTTAACCTCTATGTAGATTAAATTAAATAGTTGCCAATACTTATGCCGTAAATATAGCCGGTGTCGTATAGAATATTGACCTGTCCTGTCGGTCATTATTCTATAGGAAAAAGTGACCCACAGGTCAATATTCTATTATAGAATATTGACCCCCCTTATAGAATAATGACCCCCCCCTCCCCAAAGCCTACACAAACAATGTTATCAATATATTTATGTTATTCTGTACATAATTGAATCAAAATATATGTTGTTAGGCCCTAAACAGTGTTAATTAACATTTAATTATAATAAATTCAATATTTTCCCACTATATATTGCTATTAGCAAGGGGGGGTCAAAATTCTATATGACACCGGTATCGTCTTGCCAGCTAAATAATGGTATACATTAACAATTTACAAGCGTGTTAGTTGGTGTATTTTGAATATCAGGGCTCATTCTAGAGGGCAATTTGGGCGAAATAGTCGCCCTAGCCACTCTGACTTCTCCCTAAAACAATTATTGTTTTAATTATTTTTGCAATTTTCATACAAAATTTTGTCCAGTAAGATACACTAGCCCATTATAAAGCACTCATATTCAAATGTTGTATTTAATGGTCATACTGTGTGTTTTAGCCATATTTTGTTGACATTTATTAAATAACACCATTTAAGGACGCGACCGCGCGCTTTTCACTTCTCCCAAAAATTCTAACCTAGAATGAACCCTGAATATGTGGTTTCAATTTTAAAAGCAAAGTAATATTCTCATTTTCCATTTATTTGCAGGTTCATGTTCGACTTCAAGCGTCTACAGATTTTATTGGTGTTTCATTTGACAGCCAAAATACTGAAACGGAAATTACTGGAGATATAACTAAATGTATTCTGGTGCGTATGATGGGTACAGTTAATTATTCAACAGTGCTCATGCATTGTTCTCCCGATCAATGGTCAGACCTCAGAATAAAGTACTCTGCAGTCTGTCGACCATGCTCCTCTATCTCCGAGGTCCAAACATACATTTACTATAGTCTGTAGACCATGTTCCTCTAACGTCGAGGTCCAAACATACATTTACTATAGTCTGTAGACCATGTTCCTCTTCTACCAAGGTCCAAACATACATTTACTATAGTCTGTACACTATGTTCCTCTTCTACCGAGGTCCAAGCCTACATTTACTATAGTCTGTAGACCATGTTCCTCTAACGTCGAGGTCCAAACATACATTTACTATAGTCTGTACACCATGTTCCTCTTCTACCGAGGTCCAAACATACATTTACTATAGTCTGTAGACCATGTTCCTCTAACGTCGAGGTCCAAGCATACATTTACTATAGTCTGTACACTATGTTCCTCTTCTACCGAGGTCCAAGCCTACATTTACTATAGTCTGTAGACCATGTTCCTCTAACGTCGAGGTCCAAACATACATTTACTATAGTCTGTACACCATGTTCCTCTTCTACCGAGGTCCAAACATACATTTACTATAGTCTGTAGACCATGTTCCTCTAACGTCGAGGTCCAAGCATACATTTACTATAGTCTGTACACTATGTTCCTCTTCTACCGAGGTCCAAGCCTACATTTACTATAGTCTGTAGACCATGTTCCTCTAACGTCGAGGTCCAAACATACATTTACTATAGTCTGTAGACCATCTTCCTCTTCTACCAAGGTTCAAACATACATTTACTAAAGTATGTAGACCATGTTCCTCTTCTACTGAGGTCCAAACATACATTTACTATAGTCTGTAGACCATGCTCCTCTTCTACCGAGGTCCAAACATACATTTACTATAGTCTGTAGACCATCTTCCTCTTCTACCAAGGTTCAAACATACATTTACTAAAGTATGTAGACCATGTTCCTCTTCTACTGAGGTCCAAACATACATTTACTATAGTCTGTAGACCATGCTCCTCTTCTACCGAGGTCCAAACATACATTTACTATAGTCTGTAGACCATCTTCCTCTTCTACCAAGGTTCAAACATACATTTACTAAAGTATGTAGACCATGTTCCTCTTCTACTGAGGTCCAAACATACATTTACTATAGTCTGTAGACCATGCTCCTCTTCTACCGAGGTCCAAACATACATTTACTATAGTCTGTAGACCATGTTCCTCTTCTACCGAAGTCCAAACATACATTTACTATAGTCTGTAGACCATGCTCCTCTATCTCCGAGGTCCAAACATACATTTACTATAGTCTGTAGACCATGCTCCTCTATCTCCGAGGTCCAAACATACATTTACTAATGTATGTAGACCTTGTTCCTCTATTGTCGATGTACAAACACACATTGTAACGGGCATGTTATCTAGGACGGAATTTAATCTATGAATTAGAAGCACCCGATTTGGAGTATGACCTATCAAAATAAATGTTGTTAATTTTCCATCAAACATATAACCACAGAATCTTGATATTTTTATCCATAAGCCACCAACGGTCTCGTACCTCTATCCTAGGACACCCCCTCTATTTTTTTAAAATGATTTGTTCTTAGTTTAACAAGGTGCTATCATGCAAGTCCTCTAGATAAAACTAAGCATCTACAGCATTCTACAACATTCGACAACATTATACAGCATTCTACAACATTCTACAGCATTCTACAACATTCTACAACATTATACAGCATTCTACAACATTCTACAGCATTCTACAACATTCTACAACATTATACAGCATTCTACAGCATTCTACAGCATTCTACAACATTCTACAGCATTCTACAGCATTTTACAACATTCTACAGCATTCTACAACATTATACAGCATTCTACAACATTCTACAGCATTCTACAACATTCTACAGCATTCTACAGCATTCTACAGCATTCTACAACATTCTACAGTATTCTACAGCATTCTACAACATTCTACAGCATTCTACAACATTCTACAGCATTATCATATGCCTACTTTTATTAATGACGTTTAATTTTTGACGTGAACTGAAACTTGCCTCGGTCGGTTCTATTATATAACAGTCATCAAAGCTGATTAAGCAATATATTTATTGCATATTGTTTGAAAACGTATGTAGGCAAGCAAAGTACACGGGTTGATGTGTTGTCATTGTATTGTACACTATTAGTACCATCTATTCTGCATTTCAGGTTAAAAAGTCTCAACCAACAGCGGTATACTTCAATATAAAACCAACGGAGATAAAGGATATAACGTTGAATGTCCGTGCGACCATTCCTAATTTAAAGTTTGACGAGGTCATCCGGACACTCCCTGTAAAGGTACTAGTTTGTGAT
The DNA here is from genome assembly GCA_014843695.1 of Archivesica marissinica. NCBI lineage: Eukaryota > Metazoa > Mollusca > Bivalvia > Venerida > Vesicomyidae > Archivesica > Archivesica marissinica. The sequence goes on along the minus strand of JABXNX010000554.1, from coordinate 4,234 downwards.
ACAAATTTGTTAAAGCGACATTACAATGCAAAAAGCAAGTAAAATTCATTTTTTTCATGTATAAATGCATTGCTACTACAAATTCTTCTGATTACATCAAACACTAATATTGAGTCATCCAGGCTCCTGAATTGACGTTTGTTGTCATTGAAGTCAATACTAAACACGCGATACGTTCGAGTGCTGCTCAGGCTGTGTCTCATTTATATGAAAAAGTTGGCAGTTTCTTACGGAGGTTGGTTCACCCAAGTACTAGTTAACTACTGGAGCCGGCCCAGGAAATGTGTTATTGGGTCAACTGCCCGCCGGTATTGATGCAGGTGTAAAACCCACACTAACAAACATAAAAAACAAACCATACTGCTTCCATTTATACTAATTTATTTTTAGCTCGATTGCAAAACAAGTTCTTACAACTTATATTAAGCACTCTCGAACCCTCATTCCTGATGGAATCCATCGCTACGAGGGAGAGAAACGAGGCAATGTGGATTTTAAATGTCTTGCATAATGGCACAATCGTAATGGCTCCAGCGGGGGGCTCAAGCTCTGCCTTTCGCACATGAAACGAACGCGCTACCACTGCGCTATCACGACTTCCACTATAGTAGCTTGTTCATTGCTAGAGTAGCTTGTTCATTGCTAGAGTAGCTTGTTCAGTGCTAGAGTAGCTTGTTCAATGCTAGAGTAGCTTGTTCAGTGCTAGAGTAGCTTGTTCAGTGCTAGAGTAGCTTGTTCATTGCTAGAGTAGCTTGTTCAGTGCTAGAGTAGCTTGTTCATTGCTAGAGTAGCTTGTTCAGTGCTAGAGTAGCTTGTTCATTGCTAGTAGATTGTTCAGTGCTAGAGTAGCTTGTTCATTGCTAGAGAAGCTTGTTCAGTGCTAGAGTAGCTTGTTCATTGCTAGAGTAGCTGTTCAGTGCTAGAGTAGCTTGTTCAGTGCTAGAGTAGCTTGTTCAGTGCTAGAGTAGCTTGTTCATTGCTAGAGTAGCTTGTTCATTGCTAGAGTAGCTTGTTCATTGCTAGAGTAGCTTGTTCAGTGCTAGAGTAGCTTGTTCATTGCTAGAGTAGCTTGTTCAGTGCTAGAGTAGCTTGTTCAGTGCTAGAGTAGCTTGTTCATTGCTAGAGTAGCTTGTTCATTGCTAGAGTAGCTTGTTCATTGCTAGAGTAGCTTGTTCAGTGCTAGAGTAGCTTGTTCAATGCTAGAGTAGCTTGTTCAGTGCTAGAGTAGCTTGTTCAGTGCTAGAGTAGCTTGTTCATTGCTAGAGTAGCTTGTTCAGTGCTAGAGTAGGTTGTTCATTGCTAGAGTAGCTTGTTCAGTGCTAGAGTAGCTTGTTCATTGCTAGTAGCTTGTTCAGTGCTAGAGTAGCTTGTTCATTGCTAGAGTAGCTTGTTCAGTGCTAGAGTAGCTTGTTCATTGCTAGAGTAGCTTGTTCAGTGCTAGAGTAGCTTGTTCAGTGCTAGAGTAGCTTGTTCAGTGCTAGAGTAGCTTGTTCATTGCTAGAGTAGCTTGTTCATTGCTAGAGTAGCTTGTTCATTGCTAGAGTAGCTTGTTCAGTGCTAGAGTAGCTTGTTCATTGCTAGAGTAGCTTGTTCAATGCTAGAGTAGCTTGTTCATTGCTAGAGTAGCTTGTTCAGTGCTAGAGTAGCGCTAGAGTAGCTTGTTCATTGCTAGAGTAGCTTGTTCATTGCTAGAGTAGCTTGTTCAGTGCTAGAGTAGCTTGTTCAGTGCTAGAGTAGCTTGTTCAGTGCTAGAGTAGTTGTTCATTGCTAGAGTAGCTTGTTCATTGCTAGAGTAGCGCTAGAGTAGCTTGTTCAGTGCTAGAGTAGCTTGTTCATTGCTAGAGTAGCTTGTTCAGTGCTAGAGTAGCTTGTTCAGCTAGAGTAGCTTGTTCAGTGCTAGAGTAGCTTGTTCAGTGCTAGAGTAGCTTGTTCAGTGCTAGAGTAGCTTGTTCAGTGCTAGAGTAGCTTGTTCAGTGCTAGAGTAGCTTGTTCATTGCTAGAGTAGCTTGTTCAGTGCTAGAGTAGCTTGTTCAGTGCTAGAGTAGCTTGTTCAGTGCTAGAGTAGTTTGTTCAGTGCTAGAGTAGCTTGTTCATTGCTAGAGTAGCTTATTCATTGCTATTGTTCAGTGCTAGAGTAGCTTGTTCATTGCTAGAGTAGCTTGTTCAGTGCTAGAGTAGTTTGTTCAGTGCTAGAGTAGCTTGTTCATTGCTAGAGTAGCTTATTCATTGCTATTGTTCAGTGCTAGAGTAGCTTGTTCAGTGCTAGAGTAGCTTGTTCAGTGCTAGAGTAGCTTGTTCATTGCTAGAGTAGCTTGTTCAGTGCTAGAGTAGCTTGTTCATTGCTAGAGTAGCTTGTTCAGTGCTAGAGTAGCTTGTTCATTGCTAGAGTAGCTTGTTCAGTGCTAGAGTAGCTTGTTCAGTGCTAGAGTACCTTGTTCAGTGCTAGAGTAGCTTGTTCAGTGCTAGAGTAGCGCTAGAGTAGCTTGTTCATTGCTAGAGTAGCTTGTTCATTGCTAGAGTAGCTTGTTCAGTGCTAGAGTAGCTTGTTCAGTGCTAGAGTAGCTTGTTCATTGCTAGAGTAGCTTGTTCAGTGCTAGAGTAGCTTGTTCATTGCTAGAGTAGCTTGTTCATTGCTAGAGTAGCTTGTTCATTGCTAGAGTAGCGCTAGAGTAGCTTGTTCAGTGCTAGAGTAGCTTGTTCATTGCTAGAGTAGCTTGTTCAGTGCTAGAGTAGCTTGTTCAGTGCTAGAGTAGCTTGTTCAGTGCTAGAGTAGCTTGTTCAGTGCTAGAGTAGCTTGTTCATTGCTAGAGTAGCTTGTTCAGTGCTAGAGTAGCTTGTTCAGTGCTAGAGTAGCTTGTTCAGTGCTAGAGTAGCTTGTTCAGTGCTAGAGTAGCTTGTTCATTGCTAGAGTAGCTTGTTCAGTGCTAGAGTAGCTTGTTCATTGCTAGAGTAGCTTGTTCAGTGCTAGAGTAGTTTGTTCAGTGCTAGAGTAGCTTGTTCATTGCTAGAGTAGCTTATTCATTGCTATTGTTCAGTGCTAGAGTAGCTTGTTCATTGCTAGAGTAGCTTGTTCAGTGCTAGAGTAGCTTGTTCAGTGCTAGAGTACCTTGTTCAGTGCTAGAGTAGCTTGTTCAGTGCTAGAGTAGCGCTAGAGTAGCTTGTTCATTGCTAGAGTAGCTTGTTCATTGCTAGAGTAGCTTGTTCAGTGCTAGAGTAGCTTGTTCAGTGCTAGAGTAGCTTGTTCAGTGCTAGAGTAGCTTGTTCAGTGCTAGAGTAGCGCTAGAGTAGCTTGTTCATTGCTAGAGTAGCTTGTTCATTGCTAGAGTAGCGCTAGAGTAGCTTGTTCAGCTAGAGTAGCTTGTTCAGTGCTAGAGTAGCTTGTTCAGTGCTAGAGTAGCTTGTTCAGTGCTAGAGTAGCTTGTTCATTGCTAGAGTAGCTTGTTCATTGCTAGAGTAGCTTGTTCATTGCTAGAGTAGCTTGTTCAGTGCTAGAGTAGCTTGTTCAGTGCTAGAGTAGCTTGTTCAGTGCTAGAGTAGCTTGTTCATTGCTAGAGTAGCCTTGTTCAGTGCTAGAGTAGCTTGTTCATTGCTAGAGTAGCTTGTTCAGTGCTAGAGTATTGTTCAGTGCTAGAGTAGCTTGTTCAGTGCTAGAGTAGCTTGTTCAGTGCTCGTTCAATGCTAGAGTAATTTGTTCAGTGCTAGAGTAGCTTGTTCAGTGCTAGAGTAGCTTGTTCATTGCTAGAGTAGCTTGTTCAGTGCTAGAGTAGCTTGTTCAGTGCTAGAGTAACTTGTTCATTGCTAGAGTAGCTTGTTCAGTGCTAGAGTAGCTTGTTCAGTGCTAGAGTAGCTTGTTCAGTGCTAGAGTAGCTTGGTCAGTGCTAGAGTAGCTTGTTCATTGCTAGAGTAGCTTGTTCAGTGCTAGAGTAGCTTGTTCAGTGCTAGAGTAGCTTGTTCAGTGCTAGAGTAGCTTGTTCATTGCTAGAGTAGCTTGTTCAGTGCTAGAGTAGCTTGTTCAGTGCTAGAGTAACTTGTTCATTGCTAGAGTAGCTTGTTCAGTGCTAGAGTAGCTTGTTCAGTGCTAGAGTAGCTTGTTCAGTGCTAGAGTAGCTTGGTCAGTGCTAGAGTAGCTTGTTCATTGCTAGAGTAGCTTGTTCAGTGCTAGAGTAGCTTGTTCAGTGCTAGAGTAGCTTGTTCAGTGCTAGAGTAGCTTGTTCATTGCTAGAGTAGCTTGTTC
>JABXNX010000553.1:0-15884 GCA_014843695.1 Archivesica marissinica | reverse complement strand
AAGGATGAAGGTTAATGATGAAGGTAACAGGACATACTGAAGGATGAAGGTTAATGATGAAGGTAACAGGACATACTGAAGGATGAAGGTTAATGATGAAGGTAACAGGACATACTGAAGGATGAAGGTTAATGATGAAGGTAACAAATTTTTTTATTACTTGATTAGCCACATTATTATTTTCATTACATAATGCATCTGTACAAGCTACTAAAACGTCTCTGACAATGACAGAAAAGGAGTTCGCTAGATATTATGGTTACATGTATATTTGTGCTAAAAATGCTCTCTCTTAAAACAGTTTTAAAAACAGAAACACTAAAAAGTTCACTGTTTGGCAAACCATAACATTGAATGTTTAATATCATATTCCTGTTCGGAAAGACAAAATTGCACTCTATCACGCCATGCAAGTGCACCATTTTTCCAAGTCAGTAATTTTACCATAACAGGCTAAAACTTATTCATGCATATTAACACATTTCATTCTGGATACATTTAAAGGCTTTTATAAACAACATAGATCCAGATCAGCCGCAGCATGACGCTGTGTGCTGATCAGGATCTATGTTGTTTACTACATAGCCAAGTGTCTTAGCAAGATCATCTGAATAGCAAGCAGCATAGAGCCTGATCAGACGGAACATTCTGTGGCAGCTGATCTGGCTCTATGTTCTTTGCACATACTGTTTGACCGGTATCCAGAATGAAATGGGTTAATTTTGTTACTATTATGATTAGCTACAGAGAAATGGAGCTACGGAGAAATGGAGCTGGAGCTACGGAGAAATGGAGCTACGGAGAAATGGAGCTACGGAGAATGGAGCAATAGAGTATGGAGAAATGGAGCTACGGAGAAATGGAGCTACGGAGAAATGGAACTACGGAGAAATGGAGCTACGGAGAGATGGAGCTACGGAGAGATGGAGCTACGGAGAGATGGTGCTGGAGAAATGGAGCTACGGAGAAATGGAGCTACGGAGAAATGGAGCTACAGAGAAATGGAGCTACGGAGAAATGGAGCTATGGAGAAATGGAGCTACGGAGAGATGGAGCTACAGAGAAATGGAGCTACGGAGAGATGGAGCTACGGAGAGATGGAGCTATGGAGAGATGGAGCTACAGAGAGATGGAGCTACGGAGATATGGAGCTACGGGGAATATGGAGCTACGGAGAATGGAGCTACGGAGAAATGGAGCTACGGAGAAATGGAGCTATGGAGAAATGGAGCTATGGAGAAATGAAGCTATGGAGAGATGGACTACGGAGAGATGGAGCTACGGAGAGATGGAGCTATGGAGAGATGTAGCTATGGAGATATGGAGCTACGGGGAATATGGAGCTACGGAGAATGGAGCTACGGAGAAATGGAGCTACGGAGAAATGGAGCTACGGAGAAATGGAGCTACAGAGAAATGAAGCTACGGAGAGATGGAGCTACGGCGAGATGGAGCTATGGAGAGATGGAGCTACGGAGAAAGCTGGATGAAAAACAACTATCCTAGTCAAAGTAAGATTATATATTTAACAAATACATTAAAAATGTCTTTCAGCTACGTTCTTTAAGCTACGTTCTTTCAGGTATGTTCTTTCAGCTACGTTCTTTCAGCTACGTTCTTTCAGCTACGTTCTTTCAGCTACGTTCTTTCAGCTACGTTCTTTCAGCTACATTCTTTCAGCTACATTCTTTCAGCTATGTTCTTTCATTCTTTCAGGTACGTTCTTTCATTCTTTCAAGTACGTTCTTTCAGCTACATTCTTTCATTCTTTCAGCTATGTTCTTTCAGCTACATTCTTTCAGCTACGTTCTTTCAGGTACATTCTTTCAGCTACGTTCTTTCAGCTACGTTCTTTCAGGTACGTTCTTTCAGCTACGTTCTTTCAGCTACGTTCTTTCAGGTACGTTTGCATTTCGCTACTGAAACTCTTGGGCATTACACATTTTGCAATGATAAAAATGACATGACAGTTTTAGAAGTTGTTAGTCAGTATGAACAGGTCTATGACTGAGTATTTTGCATCTGCTTCAACAAGATGTTTTGATCCCTTTGACCTTCCAGCGTGACCCCCGACTGGTAAGGAACGAATAAGCTACACAGACACGTTTACGTTTACGACAAGTACGGACGGACAGTCAAGTCTAAACCAATATTACCCCTTCAGCTTCATTGGGTAGCATAGTATTTATTATTTCCCCAATTCTGCGTACCAGTAATTTTTATTTATTTATTTCAAAATAATGAAGACGAAACTTGTACAAATGTCATGCAATGGCAAGATACAAAATAACAATATTGAGTGTTATAGAACAACATGAATGTTACCTCCATAGGATCTTCCAGATATATAGACTGTAAATGAGACAGAAACAATGTTAATACAAACATCTCTGTCATGCTCCGTGTATCAAATAACATACAAACATCTCTATCATGCTCCATGTATCAAATAACATACAAACATCTCTGTCATGCTCCATGTATCAATGTTAATACAAACATCTCTATCATGCTCCATGTATCAAATAACATACAAACATCTCTGTCATGCTCCGTGTATCAATGTTAATACAAACATCTCTATCATGCTCCATGTATCAAATAACATACAAACATCTCTGTCATGCTCCATGTATCAATGTTAATACAAACATCTCTATCATGCTCCATGTATCAAATAACATACAAACATCTCTGTCATGCTCCGTGTATCAATGTTAATACAAACATCTCTATCATGCTCCATGTATCAAATAACATACAAACATCTCTGTCATGCTCCATGTATCAATGTTAATACAAACATCTCTATCATGCTCCATGTATCAAATAACATACAAACATCTCTGTCATGCTCCGTGTATCAATGTTAATACAAACATCTCTATCATGCTCCATGTATCAAATAACATACAAACATCTCTGTCATGCTCCATGTATCAATGTTAATACAAACATCTCTATCATGCTCCATGTATCAAATAACATACAAACATCTCTGTCATGCTCCATGTATCAATAACATACAAACCTCTATCATGCTCCATGTATCAAATAATACAAACATCTCTGTCATGCTCCATGTATCAAATAACTACAAACATCTCTATCATGACATCCATGTATCATAATACAAACATCTCTGTCATGCTCCGTGTATCAAATAACATGCAAACATCTCTGTCATGCTCCGTGTATCAAGTTATACAAACATCTCTGTCATGCTCCATGTATCAAATAACATGCAAACATCTCTGTCATGCTCCGTGTATCAATGTTAATACAACATCTCTGTCATGCTCCATGTATCAAATAACATACAAACATCTCTGTCATGCTCCATGTATCAAATAACATGCAAACATCTCTGTCATGCTCCGTGTATCAATGTTAATACAAACATCTCTGTCATGCTCCGTGTATCAATGTTAATACAAACATCTCTGTCATGCTCCGTGTATCAAATAACATACAAACATCTCTGTCATGCTCCGTGTATCAAATAACATACAAACATCTCTGTCATGCTCCGTGTATCAATAACATACAAACATCTCTATCATGCTCCGTGCATCAAATAACATGCAAACATCTCTATCATGCTCCGTGTATCAAATAACATGCAAACATCTCTATCATGCTCCGTGTATCATAATAACATACAAACATCTCTATCATGCTCCGTGTATCAAATAACATACAAACATCTCTGTCATGCTCCGTGTATCAAATAACATACAAACATCTCTGTCATGCTCCGTGTATCAAATAACATGCAAACATCTCTGTCATGCTCCGTGTATCAATGTTAATACAAACATCTCTGTCATGCTCCATGTATCAAATAACATGCAAACATCTCTGTCATGCTCCGTGTATCAATGTTAATACAAACATCTCTATCATGCTCCGTGTATCAAATAACATACAAACATCTCTGTCATGCTCCGTGTATCAAATAACATACAAACATCTCTGTCATGCTCCGTGTATCAAATAACATGCAAACATCTCTGTCATGCTCCGTGTATCAATGTTAATACAAACATCTCTGTCATGCTCCATGTATCAAATAACATGCAAACATCTCTGTCATGCTCCATGTATCAAATAACATACAAACATCTCTGTCATGCTCCATGTATCAAATAACATGCAAACATCTCTGTCATGCTCCGTGTATCAATGTTAATACAAACATCTCTGTCATGCTCCGTGTATCAATGTTAATACAAACATCTCTGTCATGCTCCGTGTATCAAATAACATACAAACATCTCTGTCATGCTCCATGTATCAAATAACATACAAACATCTCTATCATGCTCCGTGTATCAATGTTAATACAAACATCTCTGTCATGCTCCATGTATCAAATAACATACAAACATCTCTATCATGCTCCGTGTATCAATGTTAATACAAACATCTCTATCATGCTCCGTGTATCAAATAACATACAAACATCTCTATCATGCTCCATGTATCAAATAACATACAAACATCTCTATCATGCTCCGTGTATCAATGTTAATACAAACATCTCTGTCATGCTCCGTGTATCAAATAACATACAAACATCTCTATCATGCTCCATGTATCAAATAACATGCAAACATCTCTATCATGCTCCGTGTATCAATGTTAATACAAACATCTCTATCATGCTCCGTGTATCAAATAACATACAAACATCTCTATCATGCTCCATGTATCAAATAACATGCAAACATCTATGTCATGCTCCGTGTATCAATGTTAATACAAACATCTGTCATGCTCCGTGTATCAAATAACATACAAACATCTCTGTCATGCTCCATGTATCAAATAACATGCAAACATCTCTGTCATGCTCCATGTATCAAATAACATGCAAACATCTCTGTCATGCTCCGTGTATCAAAATAACATGCAAACATCTCTATCATGCTCAGTGTATCAATGTTAATACAAACATTTGTCATGCTCCGTGTATCAAATAACATGCAAACATCTCTGTCATGCTCCGTGTATCAATGTTAATACAAACATCTGTCATGCTCCGTGTATCAAATAACATACAAACATCTCTGTCATGCTCCATGTATCAAATAACATGCAAACATCTCTGTCATGCTCCATGTATCAAATAACATGCAAACATCTCTGTCATGCTCCGTGTATCAAATAACATGCAAACATCTCTGTCATGCTCCGTGTATCAAATAACATACAAACATCTCTGTCATGCTCCATGTATCAAATAACATGCAAACATCTCAGTCATGCTCCATGTATCAAATAACATACAAACATCTCTGTCATGCTCCATGTATCAAATAACATGCAAACATCTCTGTCATGCTCCGTGTATCAATGTTAATACAAACATCTCTGTCATGCTCCGTGTATCAATGTTAATACAAACATCTCTGTCATGCTCCGTGTATCAAATAACATACAAACATCTCTGTCATGCTCCGTGTATCAAATAACATACAAACATCTCTGTCATGCTCCGTGTATCAAATAACATGCAAACATCTCTATCATGCTCTGTGTATCAAATAACATGCAAACATCTCTATCATGCTCCGTGTATCAAATAACATACAAACATCTCTGTCATGCTCCGTGTATCAATGGTAATACAAACATCTCTGTCATGCTCCATGTATCAAATAACATACAAACATCTGTCATGCTCCATGTATCAAATAACATGCAAACATCTCTGTCATGCTCCGTGTATCAATGTTAATACAAACATCTCTGTCATGCTCCATGTATCAAATAACATGCAAACATCTCTGTCATGCTCCGTGTATCAATGTTAATACAAACATCTCTATCATGCTCCGTGTATCAAATAACATACAAACATCTCTGTCATGCTCCGTGTATCAAATAACATACAAACATCTCTGTCATGCTCCGTGTATCAAATAACATGCAAACATCTCTGTCATGCTCCGTGTATCAATGTTAATACAAACATCTCTGTCATGCTCCATGTATCAAATAACATGCAAACATCTCTGTCATGCTCCGTGTATCAATGTTAATACAAACATCTCTATCATGCTCCGTGTATCAAATAACATACAAACATCTCTGTCATGCTCCGTGTATCAAATAACATACAAACATCTCTGTCATGCTCCATGTATCAAATAATACAAACATCTCTATCATGCTCCGTGAATCAAATAACATACAACATCATCTCTGTCATACTCCATGTATCAAATAACATACAAACATCTCTCTCATGCTCCGTGTATCAAATAAATACAAACATCTCTATCATGCTCCATGTATCAAATAACATACAAACATCTCTATCATGCTCCGTGTATCAATGTTAATACAAACATCTCTATCATGCTCCGTGTATCAAATAACCATACAAAAATCTCTATCATGCTCCATGTATCAAATAACATACAAACATCTCTATCATGCTCCGTGTATCAATGTTAATACAAACACTGTCTGTCATTCTTCCGTGTATCAAATAAATACAAACATCTCTATCATGCTCCATGTATCAAATAACATGCAAAATCTATGTCATGCTCAGGCGTGTATCAATGTTATACAAACATCTGTCATGCTCCCGTGTATCAAATAACATACAAACATCTCTGTCATGCTCCATGTATCAAATAACATGCAAACATCTCTGTCATGCTCCATGTATCAAATAACATGCAAACATCTCTGTCATGCTCCGTGTATCAAATAACATGCAACATCTCTATCAGCTCAGTGTATCAAGTTAATACAAACATTGTCATGCTCCGTGTATCAAATAACATGCAAACATCTCTATCATGCTCCGTGTATCAATGTTAATACAAACATCTGGCATGCTCCGTGTATCAAATAACATACAAACATCTCTGTCATGCTCCATGTATCAAATAACATGCAAACATCTCTGTCATGCTCCATGTATCAAATAACATGCAAACATCTCTGTCATGCTCCGTGTATCAAATAACATGCAAACATCTCTGTCATGCTCCGTGTATCAAATAACATACAAACATCTCTGTCATGCTCCATGTATCAAATAACATGCAAACATCTCAGTCATGCTCCATGTATCAAATAACATACAAACATCTCTGTCATGCTCCATGTATCAAATAACATGCAAACATCTCTGTCATGCTCCGTGTATCAATGTTAATACAAACATCTCTGTCATGCTCCGTGTATCAATGTTAATACAAACATCTCTGTCATGCTCCGTGTATCAAATAACATACAAACATCTCTGTCATGCTCCATGTATCAAATAACATACAAACATCTCTATCATGCTCCGTGTATCAAATAAATACAAACATCTCTATCATGCTCCATGTATCAAATAACATACAAACATCTCTATCATGCTCCGTGTATCAAATAACATACAAACATCTCTATCATGCTCCGTGTATCAAATAATACAAACATCTCCACCCACAAAACAAAAACATATCATGCTCCATGTATCAAATAACATGCAAACATCTCTGTCATGCTCCGTGTATCAATGTTAATACAAACATCTCGTCATGCTCCATGTATCAAATAACATACAAACATCTCTGTCATGCTCCATGTATCAAGTTAATACAAACATTCTATCATGCTCCGTGTATCAAAAACATACAAACATCTCTGTCATGCTCCGTGTATCAAATAACATACAAACATCTCTGTCATGCTCCGTGTATCAAATAACATGCAAACATCTCTGTCATGCTCCGTGTATCAATGTTAATACAAACATCTCTGTCATGCTCCATGTATCAAATAACATGCAAACATCTCTGTCATGCTCCATGTATCAAATAACATACAAACATCTCTGTCATGCTCCATGTATCAAATAACATGCAAACATCTCTGTCATGCTCCGTGTATCAATGTTAATACAAACATCTCTGTCATGCTCCGTGTATCAATGTTAATACAAACATCTCTGTCATGCTCCGTGTATCAAATAACATACAAACATCTCTGTCATGCTCCATGTATCAAATAACATACAAACATCTCTATCATGCTCCGTGTATCAATGTTAATACAAACATCTCTGTCATGCTCCATGTATCAAATAACATACAAACATCTCTATCATGCTCCGTGTATCAATGTTAATACAAACATCTCTATCATGCTCCGTGTATCAAATAACATACAAACATCTCTATCATGCTCCATGTATCAAATAACATACAAACATCTCTATCATGCTCCGTGTATCAATGTTAATACAAACATCTCTGTCATGCTCCGTGTATCAAATAACATACAAACATCTCTATCATGCTCCATGTATCAAATAACATGCAAACATCTCTATCATGCTCCGTGTATCAATGTTAATACAAACATCTCTATCATGCTCCGTGTATCAAATAACATACAAACATCTCTATCATGCTCCATGTATCAAATAACATGCAAACATCTATGTCATGCTCCGTGTATCAATGTTAATACAAACATCTGTCATGCTCCGTGTATCAAATAACATACAAACATCTCTGTCATGCTCCATGTATCAAATAACATGCAAACATCTCTGTCATGCTCCATGTATCAAATAACATGCAAACATCTCTGTCATGCTCCGTGTATCAAATAACATGCAAACATCTCTATCATGCTCAGTGTATCAAGTTAATACAAACATTTGTCATGCTCCGTGTATCAAATAACATGCAAACATCTCTGTCATGCTCCGTGTATCAAATAACATACAAACATCTCTGTCATGCTCCGTGTATCAAATAACATACAAACATCTCTGTCATGCTCCATGTATCAAATAACATGCAAACATCTCAGTCATGCTCCATGTATCAAATAACATGCAAACATCTCTGTCATGCTCCATGTATCAAATAACATACAAACATCTCTATCATGCTCCGTGAATCAAATAACATGCAAACATCTCTATCATGCTCCATGTATCAAATAACATGCAAACATCTCTGTCATGCTCCGTGTATCAAATAACATACAAACATCTCTGTCATGCTCCGTGTATCAAATAACATGCAAACATCTCTATCATGCTCCGTGTATCAATGTTAATACAAACATCTCTATCATGCTCCATGTATCAATGTTAATACAAACATCTCTATCATGCTCTGTGTATCAATGTTAATACAAACATCTCTATCATGCTCCGTGTATCAAATAACATACAAACATCTCTGTCATGCTCCGTGTATCAAATAACATACAAACATCTCTATCATGCTCCGTGTATCAAATAACATACAAACATCTCTGTCATGCTCCGTGTATCAAATAACATACAAACATCTCTATCATGCTCCGTGTATCAAATAACATACAAACATCTCTGTCATGCTCCGTGTATCAAATAACATACAAACATCTCTATCATGCTCCGTGTATCAAATAACATACAAACATCTCTGTCATGCTCCGTGTATCAAATAACATACAAACATCTCTATCATGCTCCGTGTATCAAATAACATACAAACATCTCTGTCATGCTCCGTGTATCAAATAACATACAAACATCTCTATCATGCTCCGTGTATCAAATAACATACAAACATCTCTGTCATGCTCCGTGTATCAAATAACATACAAACATCTCTATCATGCTCCGTGTATCAAATAACATACAAACATCTCTGTCATGCTCCGTGTATCAAATAACATACAAACATCTCTGTCATGCTCCGTGTATCAAATAACATGCAAACATCTCTATCATGCTCCGTGTATCAATGTTAATACAAACATCTCTATCATGCTCCGTGTATCAAATAACATACAAACATCTCTATCATGCTCCGTGTATCAATGTTAATACAAACATCTGTCATGCTCCGTGTATCAAATAACATACAAACATCTCTGTCATGCTCCGTGTATCAAATAACATACAAACATCTCTGTCATGCTCCGTGTATCAAATAACATACAAACATCTCTGTCATGCTCCGTGTATCAAATAACATACAAACATCTCTATCATGCTCCGTGTATCAAATAACATACAAACATCTCTGTCATGCTCCGTGTATCAAATAACATACAAACATCTCTGTCATGCTCCGTGTATCAAATAACATACAAACATCTCTGTCATGCTCCATGTATCAAATAACATACAAACATCTCTATCATGCTCCGTGTATCAAATAACATACAAACATCTCTGTCATGCTCCGTGTATCAAATAACATACAAACATCTCTGTCATGCTCCGTGTATCAAATAACATACAAACATCTCTGTCATGCTCCGTGTATCAAATAACATACAAACATCTCTATCATGCTCCGTGTATCAAATAACATACAAACATCTCTGTCATGCTCCGTGTATCAAATAACATACAAACATCTCTATCATGCTCCGTGTATCAAATAACATGCAAACATCTCTGTCATGCTCCGTGTATCAATGTTAATACAAACATCTCTATCATGCTCCGTGTATCAAATAACATACAAACATCTCTGTCATGCTCCGTGTATCAAATAACATACAAACATCTCTGTCATGCTCCGTGTATCAAATAACATGCAAACATCTCTGTCATGCTCCGTGTATCAATGTTAATACAAACATCTCTGTCATGCTCCATGTATCAAATAACATGCAAACATCTCTGTCATGCTCCGTGTATCAATGTTAATACAAACATCTCTATCATGCTCCGTGTATCAAATAACATACAAACATCTCTGTCATGCTCCGTGTATCAAATAACATACAAACATCTCTGTCATGCTCCGTGTATCAAATAACATGCAAACATCTCTGTCATGCTCCGTGTATCAATGTTAATACAAACATCTCTGTCATGCTCCATGTATCAAATAACATGCAAACATCTCTGTCATGCTCCATGTATCAAATAACATACAAACATCTCTGTCATGCTCCATGTATCAAATAACATGCAAACATCTCTGTCATGCTCCGTGTATCAATGTTAATACAAACATCTCTGTCATGCTCCGTGTATCAATGTTAATACAAACATCTCTGTCATGCTCCGTGTATCAAATAACATACAAACATCTCTGTCATGCTCCATGTATCAAATAACATACAAACATCTCTATCATGCTCCGTGTATCAATGTTAATACAAACATCTCTGTCATGCTCCATGTATCAAATAACATACAAACATCTCTATCATGCTCCGTGTATCAATGTTAATACAAACATCTCTATCATGCTCCGTGTATCAAATAACATACAAACATCTCTATCATGCTCCATGTATCAAATAACATACAAACATCTCTATCATGCTCCGTGTATCAATGTTAATACAAACATCTCTGTCATGCTCCGTGTATCAAATAACATACAAACATCTCTATCATGCTCCATGTATCAAATAACATGCAAACATCTCTGTCATGCTCCGTGTATCAATGTTAATACAAACATCTGTCATGCTCCGTGTATCAAATAACATACAAACATCTCTGTCATGCTCCATGTATCAAATAACATGCAAACATCTCTGTCATGCTCCGTGTATCAAATAACATGCAAACATCTCTGTCATGCTCCGTGTATCAAATAACATGCAAACATCTCTATCATGCTCAGTGTATCAATGTTAATACAAACATTTGTCATGCTCCGTGTATCAAATAACATGCAAACATCTCTATCATGCTCCGTGTATCAATGTTAACAAACATCTGGCATGCTCCGGTATCAAAACATACAAACATCTCTGTCATGCTCCATGTATCAAATAACATGCAAACATCTCTGTCATGCTCCATGTATCAAATAACATGCAAACATCTCTGTCATGCTCCGTGTATCAAATAACATGCAAACATCTCTGTCATGCTCCGTGTATCAAATAACATACAAACATCTCTGTCATGCTCCATGTATCAAATAACATGCAAACATCTCTGTCATGCTCCATGTATCAAATAACATACAAACATCTCTGTCATGCTCCATGTATCAAATAACATACAAACATCTCTGTCATGCTCCGTGTATCAAATAACATACAAACATCTCTGTCATGCTCCGTGTATCAAATAACATACAAACATCTCTGTCATGCTCCGTGTATCAAATAACATACAAACATCTCTATCATGCTCCGTGTATCAAATAACATACAAACATCTCTGTCATGCTCCGTGTATCAAATAACATACAAACATCTCTATCATGCTCCGTGTATCAAATAACATACAAACATCTCTGTCATGCTCCGTGTATCAAATAACATACAAACATCTCTATCATGCTCCGTGTATCAAATAACATACAAACATCTCTGTCATGCTCCGTGTATCAAATAACATACAAACATCTCTATCATGCTCCGTGTATCAAATAACATACAAACATCTCTGTCATGCTCCGTGTATCAAATAACATACAAACATCTCTATCATGCTCCGTGTATCAAATAACATGCAAACATCTCTATCATGCTCCGTGTATCAATGTTAATACAAACATCTCTATCATGCTCCGTGTATCAAATAACATACAAACATCTCTATCATGCTCCATGTATCAAATAACATGCAAACATCTATGTCATGCTCCGTGTATCAATGTTAATACAAACATCTGTCATGCTCCGTGTATCAAATAACATACAAACATCTCTGTCATGCTCCATGTATCAAATAACATGCAAACATCTCTGTCATGCTCCATGTATCAAATAACATGCAAACATCTCTGTCATGCTCCGTGTATCAAATAACATGCAAACATCTCTATCATGCTCAGTGTATCAATGTTAATACAAACATTTGTCATGCTCCGTGTATCAAATAACATGCAAACATCTCTATCATGCTCCGTGTATCAATGTTAATACAAACATCTGGCATGCTCCGTGTATCAAATAACATACAAACATCTCTGTCATGCTCCATGTATCAAATAACATGCAAACATCTCTGTCATGCTCCATGTATCAAATAACATGCAAACATCTCTGTCATGCTCCGTGTATCAAATAACATGCAAACATCTCTGTCATGCTCCGTGTATCAAATAACATACAAACATCTCTGTCATGCTCCATGTATCAAATAACATGCAAACATCTCAGTCATGCTCCATGTATCAAATAACATACAAACATCTCTGTCATGCTCCATGTATCAAATAACATGCAAACATCTCTGTCATGCTCCGTGTATCAATGTTAATACAAACATCTCTGTCATGCTCCGTGTATCAATGTTAATACAAACATCTCTGTCATGCTCCGTGTATCAAATAACATACAAACATCTCTGTCATGCTCCGTGTATCAAATAACATACAAACATCTCTGTCATGCTCCGTGTATCAAATAACATGCAAACATCTCTATCATGCTCTGTGTATCAAATAACATGCAAACATCTCTATCATGCTCCGTGTATCAAATAACATACAAACATCTCTGTCATGCTCCGTGTATCAATGGTAATACAAACATCTCTGTCATGCTCCATGTATCAAATAACATACAAACATCTGTCATGCTCCATGTATCAAATAACATGCAAACATCTCTGTCATGCTCCGTGTATCAATGTTAATACAAACATCTCTGTCATGCTCCATGTATCAAATAACATGCAAACATCTCTGTCATGCTCCGTGTATCAATGTTAATACAAACATCTCTATCATGCTCCGTGTATCAAATAACATACAAACATCTCTGTCATGCTCCGTGTATCAAATAACATACAAACATCTCTGTCATGCTCCGTGTATCAAATAACATGCAAACATCTCTGTCATGCTCCGTGTATCAATGTTAATACAAACATCTCTGTCATGCTCCATGTATCAAATAACATGCAAACATCTCTGTCATGCTCCATGTATCAAATAACATACAAACATCTCTGTCATGCTCCATGTATCAAATAACATGCAAACATCTCTGTCATGCTCCGTGTATCAATGTTAATACAAACATCTCTGTCATGCTCCGTGTATCAATGTTAATACAAACATCTCTGTCATGCTCCGTGTATCAAATAACATACAAACATCTCTGTCATGCTCCATGTATCAAATAACATACAAACATCTCTATCATGCTCCGTGTATCAATGTTAATACAAACATCTCTGTCATGCTCCATGTATCAAATAACATACAAACATCTCTATCATGCTCCGTGTATCAATGTTAATACAAACATCTCTATCATGCTCCGTGTATCAAATAACATACAAACATCTCTATCATGCTCCATGTATCAAATAACATACAAACATCTCTATCATGCTCCGTGTATCAATGTTAATACAAACATCTCTGTCATGCTCCGTGTATCAAATAACATACAAACATCTCTATCATGCTCCATGTATCAAATAACATGCAAACATCTATGTCATGCTCCGTGTATCAATGTTAATACAAACATCTGTCATGCTCCGTGTATCAAATAACATACAAACATCTCTGTCATGCTCCATGTATCAAATAACATGCAAACATCTCTGTCATGCTCCATGTATCAAATAACATGCAAACATCTCTGTCATGCTCCGTGTATCAAATAACATGCAAACATCTCTATCATGCTCAGTGTATCAATGTTAATACAAACATTTGTCATGCTCCGTGTATCAAATAACATGCAAACATCTCTATCATGCTCCGTGTATCAATGTTAATACAAACATCTGGCATGCTCCGTGTATCAAATAACATACAAACATCTCTGTCATGCTCCATGTATCAAATAACATGCAAACATCTCTGTCATGCTCCATGTATCAAATAACATGCAAACATCTCTGTCATGCTCCGTGTATCAAATAACATGCAAACATCTCTGTCATGCTCCGTGTATCAAATAACATACAAACATCTCTGTCATGCTCCATGTATCAAATAACATGCAAACATCTCAGTCATGCTCCATGTATCAAATAACATACAAACATCTCTGTCATGCTCCATGTATCAAATAACATGCAAACATCTCTGTCATGCTCCGTGTATCAATGTTAATACAAACATCTCTGTCATGCTCCGTGTATCAATGTTAATACAAACATCTCTGTCATGCTCCGTGTATCAAATAACATACAAACATCTCTGTCATGCTCCGTGTATCAAATAACATACAAACATCTCTGTCATGCTCCGTGTATCAAATAACATGCAAACATCTCTATCATGCTCTGTGTATCAAATAACATGCAAACATCTCTATCATGCTCCGTGTATCAAATAACATACAAACATCTCTGTCATGCTCCGTGTATCAATGGTAATACAAACATCTCTGTCATGCTCCATGTATCAAATAACATACAAACATCTGTCATGCTCCATGTATCAAATAACATGCAAACATCTCTGTCATGCTCCGTGTATCAATGTTAATACAAACATCTCTGTCATGCTCCATGTATCAAATAACATGCAAACATCTCTGTCATGCTCCGTGTATCAATGTTAATACAAACATCTCTATCATGCTCCGTGTATCAAATAACATACAAACATCTCTGTCATGCTCCGTGTATCAAATAACATACAAACATCTCTGTCATGCTCCGTGTATCAAATAACATGCAAACATCTCTGTCATGCTCCGTGTATCAATGTTAATACAAACATCTCTGTCATGCTCCATGTATCAAATAACATGCAAACATCTCTGTCATGCTCCGTGTATCAATGTTAATACAAACATCTCTATCATGCTCCGTGTATCAAATAACATACAAACATCTCTGTCATGCTCCGTGTATCAAATAACATACAAACATCTCTGTCATGCTCCGTGTATCAAATAACATGCAAACATCTCTGTCATGCTCCGTGTATCAATGTTAATACAAACATCTCTGTCATGCTCCA
>JABXNX010000552.1:0-15895 GCA_014843695.1 Archivesica marissinica | reverse complement strand
TATGACAGAGTATATAACTACTTATAACTGCTAGTATAACATACTATATACCTACCTATAACTGCTAGTATAACAGAGTATATACCTACCTATAACTGCTAGTATTACAGCGTATATACCTACTTATAACTGCTAGTATAACATACTATATACCTACCTATAACTACTAGTATAACAAAGTATATACCTACCTATAACTGCTAGTACATCAGTGTATATACCTACCTATACCTCCTAGTATAACATAGTATATACCTACCTATTACTGGTAGTGTAACAGAATAAATACCTACCTATAACTGCTAGTATTACAGCGTATATACCTACTTATAACTGCTAGTATAACATACTATATACCTACCTATAACTGCTAGTATAACAAAGTATATACCTACCTATAACTGCTAGTACAACAGTGTATATACCTACGTATAACTCCTAGTATAACATAGTATATACCTACATATTACTGGTAGTGTAACAGAGTATATACCTACCTACAACTGCTAGTATAACATAATCTATACCTACCTATAACTTCTAGTATAATATAGTATATACCTAGCTATAACTGCTAGTATAACGTAATCCGTACCTACATATAAATGCTAGTATAACATAGTCTATACCTACCAATAATTGCTAGTATAACAGAGTATATACCTACCTATAACTACTAGTATAACAGAGTATATACCTACCTATAACTGCTAGTATAACATAGTATATACCTACCTATAACTGCTAGTATGACAGCGTATATACCTACTTATAACTGCTAGTATAACATACTCTATACCTACCTATAACTGCTAGTATAACATAGTATATACCTATCTATAACTGCTAGTATAACA
Source organism: Archivesica marissinica (assembly GCA_014843695.1). Lineage (NCBI taxonomy): Eukaryota > Metazoa > Mollusca > Bivalvia > Venerida > Vesicomyidae > Archivesica > Archivesica marissinica. The sequence continues at coordinate 15,038 of JABXNX010000552.1, read as the reverse complement.
TAGTCAATATCTAGCTATAACTGCTAGTATAACATAGAATATACCAACCTATAACCGCTATTATAACATAGTCTATACCTACCTATAACTGCTAGTATAACATAGTCTATACCTATCTATAACTGCTAGTATAACAGAATATATACCTACCTATAACTGCTAGTATGACAGCGTATATACCTACTTATAACTGCTAGTATAACATAATCTATACCTACCTATAACTGCTAGTATAACAGAGTATATACCTACCTATAACTGCTAGTATGACAGCGTATATACCTACTTATAACTGCTAGTATAACATACTATATACCTACCTATAACTGCTAGTATAACATAGTATACACCTACCTATAACTGCTAGTATAACAGAGTATATACCTACCTATAACTGTTAGTATGACAGAATCTAAACTAACCTATTTCTGCTAGTATAACATATTCTACACCTACCTATAACTGCTAGTATAACATAATATATACCTACCTATAAATACTAGTATAGCAAAGTATATACCTACCTATAACAGCTTGTATAACAGAGTATATACCTACCTATAACTGCTAGCATGAGAGAGTATATAACTACACATAACTGCTAGTATAACATACTCTATACCTTCCTATAACTGATAGTATAACAGAGTATATACCCACTTATAACTGCTAGTATGACAGCGTGTATACCTACTTATAACTGCTAGTATAACATACTCTATACCTACCTATAACTGGTAGTATAACAGAGTATATACCTACCTATAACTGCTAGTATAACAGAGTACATACCTACCTATAACTGCTAGTACAACAGAGTATATACCTACCTATAATTCCTAGTATAACATAGTATATAACTACCTATTACTGTTAGTGTAACAGAGTATATACCTACCTATAACTGCTAGTATAACATAATCTGTACCTACATATAAATGCTAGTATAACACAGTCTATACCTACCTATAACTGCTAGTATAACAGAGTATATACCTACCTATAACTGCTAGTATAACAGAGTATATACCTACCTATAACTGCTAGTATGACAGCGTGTATACCTACTTATAACTGCTAGTATAACATACTCTATACCTACCTATAACTGGTAGTATAACAGAGTATATACCTACCAATAACTGCTAGTATAACAGAGTATATACCTACCTATAACTGCTAGTACAACAGAGTATATACCTACCTATAATTCCTAGTATAACATAGTATATAACTACCTATTACTGTTAGTGTAACAGAGTATATACCTACCTATAACTGCTAGTATAACATAATCTGTACCTACATATAAATGCTAGTATAACACAGTCTATACCTACCTATAACTGCTAGTATAATAGAGTATATACCTACCTATAACTGCTAGTATAACAGAGTATATACCTACCTATAACCGCTAGTATAACATAGTCCATATCTACCTATTATTGCTAGTATCACATAGTCTATACCTACATATAACCGCTATTATAACATAGTCTATACCTACCTATAACTGCTAGTATAACATAGTATATACCTACCTATTACTGCTAGTATAACAGACTATGTTCCTACCTATAACCGCTAGTATAACAGACTCTGTACCTACCTATAACCGCTAGTATAACATAGTATATACTTACCTCTAACCGCTAGTATAACATAGACTATACCTACCTATAACTGCTAGTATAACATAGTCTATACATACCTATAACTGCTAGTGTAACAGAGTATATAGCTACCTATATCTGCTAGTATAACATACTCAATACCTACCTATAACTGCTATTATAACAGAGTCTATACCTACCTATAACAGCCAGTATAATATAGTCTATACCTACATATAAGTGCTAGTATAACAGAGTATATAGCTACCTATATATGCTAGTATAACAGATTCAATACCTACCTCTAACCGCTATTATAACAGAGTATATACCTACCTATTACTGCTAGTATAACTGACTATGTACCTACCTATAACCGCTAGTATAACATAGTATATACTTACCTCTAACCGCTAGTATAACATAGACTATACATACCTATAACTGCTAGTAAAACATAGTCTATACCTACCTATAACTGCTAGTATAACATAGTATATACCTACCTATATCTGCTGGTATAACAGAGTATATACCTACCTATAACTGCTAGTATAGCAGAGTATATAACTACACATAAAACCTAGTATAACAGAGTCTATACCTACCTATAACTGCTAGAATAATGTAGTCTATATCTACATATAACTACTAGTATAACATAGTCTATACCTACCTATAACTGTAAGTTTAACATAATATATAACTACCTATAACTAGTAGTATAGCAGAGTATATACCCACCAATAACTGCTAGTATAGCAGAGTATATAACTATCTATAACTGCTAGTATAACAGAGTCTACACCTACCTATAACTGCTAGTATAATATAGTATATATCTACATATAACTACTAGAATAACATAGTATATACCTACCTATAACTGCTAGTATAACAGAATATATACCTAACTATAACTGCTAGTACAACAGAGTATATACATACATCTAACAGCTGGTATAACATAGTCTATACCTACCTATATCTGCTAGTATAACATAGTCTATACCTACCTATAACAGCTTGCATGACATAGTCTATACTTACATATAACTGCTAGTATAACAGAGTATATACCTAAATATAACTGTTAGTATAACAGAGTCTATACCTACCTATAACTGCTAGTATGACATAGTATATACTTACCTCTAACCGCTAGTATAACATAGACTATACCTACCTATAACTGCTAGTATAACATAGTCTATACCTACCTATAACTGCTAGTATAACAGAGTCAATACCTACCTATAACTGCTAGTATAACAGAGTATATACCTACCTATAACTGCTAGTACAACAGAGTATATACATACATCTAACCGTTGGTATAACATAGTCTATACCTACCTTTAACTGCTAGTGTAACAGAGTATATAGCTACCTATATCTGCTAGTATAACAGAGTCTATGCCTACCTATAACAGCTAGTATAACATAGTCTATACCTACATATATCTGCTAGTATAACATAGTCTATACCAACTATAACTGCTAGTGTAACAGAGTATATAGCTACATATATATGCTAGTATAACAGAGTCTATACCTACCTATAACTGCTAGTATAACAGAGTATATATCTACCAATAACTGCTAGTATGACAGCGTATATACCTACTTATAACTGCTAGTATAACATACTCTATACCTACCTATAACTGGTAGTATAACAGAGTATATACCTACTTATAACTGCTAGTATAACAGAATATATACCTACCTATAACTGCTAGTACAACAGAGTATATACCTACCTATAACTGCTAGTATAACATACTATATACCTACCTATAACTGCTAGTATAACATAATTATACCTACCTATAACTTTATAACATTATATAGCTATAACTGCTAGTATAACATAGTCTATGCCTACCTATACTCTAGTATAACATAGTATATACGTACCTATAACTGCTAGTATAACATACTCTATATCTACCTATAACTGCTAGTATAACATAGTCTATACCTACCTATAACTCTATATAACATAGTATATACCTACCTATATCTGCTAGTATAACAGAGTTATACCTACCTATAACTGCTAGTATAACATAGTCTATACCTACCTATAACTGCTAGTATAACATATATACCTATCTATAACTGCTAGTATAACATGTATATACCTACCTATAACTGCTAGTATAACAGGTATATACCTACCTATAACTGTTAGTATAACATAGTTATACCTACTATTACTGCTAGTATAACATATTATACCTACCTATAACTGCTAGTATAACTGTTTTTTGTGTTCATATCTGTACCTACTATAACTGCTAGTATAACAGAGTATATACCTACCTATAACTGCTAGTATAACAGAGTATATACCTACCTATAACTGCTAGTATAACAGAGTATATACCTACCTATAACTGCTAGTATAACATAGAATATACCTACCTACAACCGCTATTATAACATAGTCTATACCTACCTATAACCGCTACTATAACATAGTCTATACCTACATATAACTGCTAGCATAACATTATATTCCTACCTATATCTGCTAGTTAGACAGAGTATATACCTACTAATAACTGCTAGTATAACATACTCTATACCTACATATAACTGCTAGTATAACAGAGTATATACCTACCTATAACTGCTAGTATAACATAATATATACCTACCTATAACTGCTAGTATAACAGTGTATGTACCAACCTATAACTGCTAGTATAGCAGAGTATATAACTACATATAACTGCTAGTATAACAAATTCTATACCTACCTATAACTGCTAGTATAATATAGTCTATATCTACCTATAACTACTAATATAACATAGTCTATGCCTACGTATAACTGCTAGTATAACATAATATATACCTACCTATTACTGCTAGTATAACAGACTCTATACCTACCTATAACCGCTAGTTTAACATAGTCTATACCTACCTATTTCCTCTATTCTAACATAGTATATACCTACCTATATTTGCTAGTATAACAGAGTCTATATCTACCTATATCTGCTAGTATAACATACTCTATACCTACCTATAACTGCTAGTATAACAGAGTATATACCTACCTCTAACTGCAAGCATAGCAGAGTATATAACTACCTATATCTGCTAGTATAACAGACTCAATACATACCTAGAACCGCTATTATAACAGAGTCTATACCTACCTATTACTGCTAGTATAACATACTCTATACCTACCTATAACAGCTAATATAACAGAGTATATACCAACCTATGACTGCTAGTATGACAGCGTATATACCTACTTATAACTGCTAGTATAACATACTCTATACCTACCTATAACTGCTAGTATAACATAGTATATACCTATCTATAACTGCTAGTATAACATAGTCCATATCTACCTATTATTGCTAGTATAACATAGTCTATACCTACCTATAACAGCTTGTATAACAAAGTATTTACCTATCTATAACTGCTAGTATAACATAGTCCATATCTACCTATTATTGCTAGTATAACATAGTCTATACCTACCTATAACAGCTTGTATAACAAAGTATATACCTACCTATAACTGTTATTATGACATAATTTATACTAACCTATTATTGCTAGTATAACATATTCTATACCTACCTATTGGTGCTAGTTTAACAGAGTATATACCTACCTATAACTGTTAGTATAACATAATATATACCTACCTATAACTGCTAGTATAACAGAGTATGTACCTACCTATAACTGCTAGTATAGCAGAGTATATAACTACCTATAACTGCTAGTATAACAAATTCTATAAATACCTATAACTGCTAGAATAATATAGTATATATCTACACATAACTATTAGTATAACATAGTCTATACCTACCTATAACTGCTAGTATAACACAATATATACCTACCTATAACTACTAGTATAGCAGAGTATAGACCAACCTATAACTGCTAGTTTAACATAGTCAATACCTACCTATTACTGCTAGTATAACATAATATATACATACCTATTAATGCTAGTATAACAGACTCTATACCTACCTATAACCGCTAGTATAACAGAGTCTATACCTACCTATAACCTCTATTCCAAAATAGAATATATACCTACATATTTGCTAGTATAACAGAGTCCATATCTACCTATAACTGCTAGTATAACACACTCTATACATAGTTATAACTGCTAGTATAATAGAGTATAAACATACCTATAACTGCTAGTATAGCAGAGTATATAACTACCTATATCAGCTAATATAACAGAGTATATATTATCTATAACTGCTAGTATAACAGAGTCTATACCTACATATATCTGCTAGTATAACATAGTCACTACCTACCTATAACTGCTAGTATAACAAAGCATATACTTACCTCTAACAGCTAGTATAACATAGACTATACCTACCTATAACCGCTAGTATAACAGAGTATATACCTACCTATAACTGCTAGTACAACAGAGTATATACATACATCTAACCGCTGGTATAACATAGTCTATACATACCTATAACTGCTAGTGTAACAGAGTATATAGCTACCTATATCTGCTAGTATAACAGAGTCAATACCTACCTATAGCCGCTAGTATAACAGAGTGTATATAGCTACCTATATCTGCTAGTATAACAGACTCAATACCTACCTATAACAGCTATTATAACAGAGTCTATACCTACCTATTACTGCTAGTATAACATACTCTATACCTACCTATAACAGCTTGTATAACAAAGTATTTACCTACCTATAACTGCTAGTATAACAGAGTATATACCTACCAATAACTGCTAGTATGACAGCGTATATACCTATTTATAACTGCTAGTATAACATACTCTATACCTACCTATAACTAGTAGTATAACAGTGTATATACCTACCTATAACTGCTAGTATAACAGAGTATATTCCAACCTATAACTGCTAGTATAACAGAGCATATACCTACCTATAACTCCTAGTATAAAATAGTATATACCTACCTATTACTGTTAGTGTAACAGAGTATATACATACCTATTACTGTTAGTGTAACATAGTCTACATCTACCTATAACTGCTAGTATAACATAGAATATACTTACCTATAACCGCTATTATAACATAGTCTATACCTAGCTATAACTGCTAGTATAACATAGTATATACCTACCTATAACTGCTAGTATAACATTATATTCCTACCTATATCTGCTAGTATGACAGAGTATATACCTACTTATAACTGCTAGTATAACATACTCTATACCTACATATAACTGCTAGTATAACAGAGAATATACCTACATATAACAGCTAGTACAACAGAGTATAAACATACATCTAACCGCTGGTATAACATAGTCTATACATACCTATAACTTCTAGTGTAACAGAGTATATAGCTACCTATATCTGCTAGTATAACAAAGTCAATAGCTACCAATAGCCGCTAGTATAACAGAGTATATAGCTACCTATATCTGCTAGTATAACAGACTCAATACCTACCTATAACCGCTATTATAACAGAGTCTATAACTACCTATAACAGCTAGTATAACATAGTCTATACCTACATATAACTGCTAGTAAAACAGAGTATATAGCTACCTATATCTGCTAGCATAACAGACTCAATACCTACCTACAACCGCTATTATAACAGAGTCTATACGTACCTATTACTGCTAGTATAACATACTCTATACCTACCTATAACAGCTTGTATAACAGAGTATATACCTACCTATAACTGCAAGTATGACAGAGTATATAACTACTTATAACTGCTAGTATAACATACTCTATACCTACCTATAACAGCTTGTATAACAGAGTATATACCTACCTATAACTGCTAGTATGACAGAGTATATAACTACTTATAACTGCTAGTATAACATACTCTATACCTACCTATAACTGCTAGTATGACAGAGTATATACTTACCTATAACTGCTAGTATAACAGGGTAAATACCTACCTATAACTGCTAGTACAACAGAGTATATACCTACCTATAATTCCTAGTATAACATAGTATATACCTACCTATTACTGTTAGTATAACATAGTATATACCTAGCTATAACTGCTAGTATAACATAATCTGTACCTACATATAACTGCTAGTATAACATAGTCTATATCTACCTATAACTGCTAGTATAACAGAGTATATACCTACCTATAACTGCTAGTATAACAGAGTATATACCTACCTATAACCGCTAGTATAACATAGTTTATATCTACCTATAACTGCTAGTATAACATAGAATATACCTACCTATAACCGCTATTATAACATAGTCTATACCTACCTATAACTGCTAGTATAACATAGTCTATATCTACCTATAACTGCTAGTATAACATTATATTCCTACCTATATCTGCTAGTATAACATACTCTATACCTACATATTACTGCTAGTATAACAGAGTATATACCTACCTATATCTGCTAGTACAACATAGTATATACATATATCTAACCGCTGGTATAACATAGTATATACATACCTATAACTGCTAGTGTAACAGAGTATATAGCTACCTATATCTGCTAGTATAACAGAGTCAATACCTACCTATAGCCGCTAGTATAACAGAGTATATAGCTACCTATATCTGCTAGTATAACAGACTCAATACCTACCAATAACAGCTATGATAACAGAGTATATACCTACCTATAACTGCTAGCATAATATAGTCTATATCTACATATAACTACTAGTATAACATAGTCTATACCTACCTATAACTGCTAGTATAACATAATCTATACCTACCAATAACTGCTAGTATAATAGAGTATATACCTACCTATAACTGCTAGTACAACAGAGTATATACATACATATAACCGCTGGTATAACATAGTCTATTTCTACCTATAACTGCTAGTATAACAGAGTATATACCTACCTATAACTGCTAGTATAATAGAGTCTATACCTACATATATCTGCTAGTATATCATAGTCAAAACCTACCTATAACTGCTAGTATAAAAGACTATATGCCTACCTATAACTGCTATATAACTGCTAGTATAGCTGCGTATATACCTACCTATAACTGTTGGTATAACATAGTCTATACCTACCTATAACTGCTAGCATAACATAGTATATACCTAATTCTAACCGCTAGTATAACATAGACTATACCTACCTATAACTGCTAGTATAACATAGTCTATACCTATCTATAACTGCTAGTATGACAGAGTCTATACATATATATAACTGCTAGTATAACAGAGTATATAGCTACCTATATCTGCTAGTATAACGGAGTCAACACCTTCCTATAACCGCTAGTATAACAGAGTATATACCTACCTATAACTGCTAGTACAACATAGTATATACATACATCTAACCGCTGGTATAACATAGTCTATACCTACCTATAACTGCTAGTGTAACAGAGTATATAGCTACCTATATCTGCTAGTATAACATACTCTATACCTACCTATGACTGCTAGTATCATAGTAATACCTACTATACTGCTAGTATACAGCGTAATCCACTTTAACTACTAGTAGGACTTAATCTATACATACCTATAACAGGTAGTATAACAAGTATATCCACCTATAACGCTAGCATAACAGAGTATATACCTACCTATAACCGCTAGTATAACATATCTATATCTAGCTTAACTGCTAGTATAACATAGAATATACATACCTATAACCGCTATTATAACATAGTCTATACCTACCTATATCTGCTGGTATAACATAGTCTATATCTACCTATAACTGCTAGTATAACATTATATGCATACCTATATCTGCTAGTATGACAGAGTATATACCTACTTATAACTGCTAGTATAACATACTCTATACCTACATATAACTGCTAGTATAACAGAGTATATACCTACCTATAAATGCTAGTACATCAGAGTATATACATACATCTAACCGCTGGTATAACATAGTCTATACATACCTATAACTGCTAGTATAACAGAGTATATAGCTACCTATATCTGCTAGTATAACATAGTCTATACCTACATATAACTGCTAGTATAACAGAGTATATAGCTACCTATATCTGCTAGTATAACAGACTATATACCTACCTATAACTGCTATTATAACAGAGTCTATACCTACCTATAACTGCTAGTATAACAGAGTATATACCTACCTATAACTGCTAGTATGACAGAGTATATAACTATTTATAACTGCTAGTATAACATACTCTATACCTACCTATAACTGGTAGTATAACAGAGTGTATACCTACCTATAACAGCTAGTATAACAGAGTATATACCTACCTATAACTGCTAGTATAACAGAGTATATACCTACCTATAACTGCTAGTATAACATAGTATATACCTACCTATTACTGTTAGTATAACAGAGTATATACCTACCTATAACTGCTAGTATAACATAATCTATACCTACCTATAACTTCTAGTATAACATAGTATTTACCTAGCTATAACTGCTAGTATAACATAATCTGTACCTACATATAACTGCTAGTATAACATAGTATATACCTACCTATAACTGCTAGTATAACAGAGTATATACCTACCTATAACTGCTAGTATAACAGAGTATATACCTACCTATAACCGCTAGTATAAGATAGTCTATATCTACCTATAACTGCTAGTATAACATAGAATATACCTACCTATAACCGCTATTATAACATAGTCTATACCTACCTATAAATGCTATTATAACATAGTATATACCTACCTATAACTGCTAGTATAACATTATATTCCTACCTATATCTGCTAGTATGACAGAGTATATACCTAAACTGCTAGTATAACATACTCTATACCTACATATACTGCTAGTATAACGGTATAACTGCTAGTACAACAAGTATATACATACATCTAACCGCTAGTATAACATAGTCTATACATACCTATAACTGCTAGTGTAACAGAGTATATAGCTACCTATATCTGCTAGTATAACAGAGTCAATACCTACCTATAACCGCTAGTATAACATAGTATATACCTACCTATATCTGCTAGTATAACATACTCAATACCTACCTATAACTGCTAGTATAACATAGTCTATACCTACCTATAACTGCTAGTATAACATAGTATATACCTACCTATAACTGCTAGTATAACAGAGTATATACCTACCTATAACTGCTAGTATAACAGAGTCTATACCTACCTATAACTGCTAGTATAACAGAGTATATACCTACCTATAACTGCTAGTATAACATAGTATATACCTACCTATAACCGCTAGTATAACATAGTCTATACCTACCTATAACTGCTAGTATAACAGAGTATATACCTACCTATAACTGCTAGTATAACATAGTTATACCTACCTATGACTGCTAGTATAACATAGTCTATACCTACCTATAACTGCTAGTATGACATAGTATATACCTACTTATAACTGCTAGTATGACATAGTCTATACCTACCTATAACTGCTAGTATAACAGAGTATATACCTACCTATAACTGCTAGTATAACAGAGTATATACCTACCTATAACTGCTAGTATAACATAGTCTATACCTACCTATAACTGCTAGTATAACATAGTATATACATACCTATAACCGCTAGTATAACATAGTCTATACCTACCTATATCTGCTGGTATAACATAGTCTATATCTACCTATAACTGCTAGTATAACATTATATGCCTACCTATATCTGCTAGTATGACAGAGTATATACCTACTTATAACTGCTAGTATAACATACTCTATACCTACCTATAACTGCTAGTATAACAGAGTATATACCTACCTATAAATGCTAGTACATCAGAGTATATACATACATCTAACCGCTGGTATAACATAGTCTATACATACCTATAACTGCTAGTATAACAGAGTATATAGCTACCTATATCTGCTAGTATAACATAGTCTATACCTACATATAACTGCTAGTATAACAGAGTATATAGCTACCTATATCTGCTAGTATAACAGACTCAATACCTACCTATAACCGCTATTATAACAGAGTCTATACCTACCTATAACAGCTAGTATAACAGAGTATATACCTACCTATAACTGCTAGTATGACAGAGTATATAACTACTTATAACTGCTAGTATAACATACTCTATACCTACCTATAACTGGTAGTATAACAGAGTGTATACCTACCTTTAACAGCTAGTATAACAGAGTGTATACCTACATATAACTGCTAGTACAACAGAGTATATACCTACCTATAACTCCTAGTATAACATAGTATATACCTACCTATTACTGTTAGTTTAACAGAGTATATACCTACCTATAACTGCTAGTATAACTTAATATATACCTACCTATAACTTCTAGTATAACATAGTATATACCTAGCTATAACTGCTAGTATAACATAATCTGTACCTACATATAACTGCTAGTATAACATAGTATATACCTACCTATAACTGCTAGTATAACAGAGTATATACCTACCTATAACTGCTAGTATAACAGAGTATATACCTACCTATAACCGCAAGTATATGATAGTCTAAATCTAGCTATAACTGCTAGTATAACATAGAATATACCTACCTATAATCACTATTATAACATAGTCTATACCTACCTATAACTGCTAGTATAATATAGTCTATACCTACCTATAACTGCTAGTATAACATTATATTCCTACCTATATCTGCTAGTATGACAGAGTATATACCTACTTATAACTGCTAGTATAACATACTCTATACCTACATATAACTGCTAGTATAACAGAGTATATACCTACCTATAACTGCTAGTACAACAGAGTATATACATACATCTAACCGCTAGTATAACATAGTCTATACATACCTATAACTGCTAGTGTAGCAGAGTATATAGCTACCTATATCTGCTAGTATAACAGAGTCAATACCTACCTATATCCGCTAGTATAACAGAGTATATAGCTACCTATATCTGCTAGTATAACATACTCAATACCTACCTATAACCGCTATTATAACAGAGTCTATACCTACCTATAACAGCTAGTATAACATAGTATATACCTACATATAACTGCTAGTATAACAGAGTATATAGCTACCTATATCTGCTAGTATAACAGACTCAATACCTACCTATAACCGCTATTATAACAGAGTCTATACCTACCTGTTACTGCTAGTATATCATACTCTATACCTACCTATAACAGCTTGTATAACAGAGTATATACCTACCTATAACTGCTAGTATGACAGAGTATATAACTACTTATAACTGCTAGTATAACATACTCTATACCTACCAATAACTGCTAGTATAACAGAGTATATACCTACCTATAACTGCTAGTATAACAGAGTATATACCTACCTATAACTGCTAGTATAACAGAGTATATACCTACCTATAACTGCTAGTATAACATAGTCTATATCTAGCTATAACTGCTAGTATAACATAGAATATACCTACCTATAACCGCTATTATAACATAGTCTATACCTACCTATAACTGCTAGTATAACATAGTCTATACCTACCTATAACTGCTAGTATAACATTATATTCCTACCTATATCTGCTAGTATGACAGAGTATATACCTACTTATAACTGCTAGTATAGCATACCCTATACCTACCTATAACTGCTAGTATAACAGAGTATATACCTACCTATAACTGCTGGTACAACAGAGTATATACATACATCTAACCGCTGGTATAACATAGTCTATACATACCTATAACTGCTAGTGTAACAGAGTCAATACCTACCTATATCCGCTAGTATAACAGAGTCTATACCTACCTATAACAGCTAGTATAGCATAGTATATACCTACATATAACTGCTAGTATAACATAATCTATACCTACCTATAACTTCTAGTATAACATAGTATATACCTAGCTTTAACTGCTAGTATAACATAATCTGTACCTACATATAACTGCTAGTATAACATAGTCTATAACTACCTATAACTGCTAGTATAACAGAGTATATACCTACATATAACTGCTAGTATAACAGAGTATATACCTACCTATAACCGCCAGTATAACATAGTCTATATCTACCTATTACTGCTAGTATAACATAGAATATACTTACCTATAACCGCTATTATAACGTAGTCTATACCTACCTATAACTGCTAGTATAACATAGTCTATACCTACTTATAACTGCTAGTACAACAGAGTATATACATACATATAACCGCTGGTATAACGTAGTCTATTCCTACCTATAACTGCTAGTATAACAGAGTATATACCTACCTATAACTGCTAGTATAACATATTCTATACCTACATATATCTGCTAGTACATCATAGTCAATACCTACCTATAACTGCTAGTATAAAAGACTATATGCCTACCTATAACTGCTATATAACTGCTAGTATAGCTGCGTATATACCTACCTATAACTGCTGGTATAACATAGTCTATACCTACCTATAACTGCTAGTATAACATAGTATATACTTACTTCTAACCGCTAGTATAACATAGACTATACTTACCTATAACTGCTAGTATAACAGAGTCTATACATATCTATAACTGCTAGTATAACAGAGTATATATAACAGAGTATATAGCTACCTATATATCTGCTAGTATAACGGAGTCAACACCTACCTATAACCGATAGTATAACAGAGTATATACCTACCTATAACTGCTAGTACAACATAGTATATACATACATCTAACCGCTGGTATAACATAGTCTATACCTACCTATAAATGCTAGTTTAACAGAGTATATAGATACCAATATCTGCTAGTATAACATACTCTATACCTACCTATGACTGCTAGTATAACATAGTATATACCTACCTATAACTGCTAGTATGACAGCGTATATACCAACTTATAACTGCTAGTATGACATAGTATATACTTACTTCTAACCGCTAGTATAACATAGACTATACTTACCTATAACTGCTAGTATAACAGAGTCTATACATATCTCTAACTGCTAGTATAACAGAGTATATAGCTACCTATATCTGCTAGTATAACGGAGTCAACACCTACCTATAACCGATAGTATAACAGAGTATATACCTACCTATAACTGCTAGCATAACAGAGTATATACCTACCTATAACCGCTAGTATAACATAGTCTATATCTAGCTATAACTGCTAGTATAACATAGAATATACATACCTATAACCGCTATTATAACATAGTCTATACCTACCTATATCTGCTGGTATAACATAGTCTATATCTACCTATAACTGCTAGTATAACATTATATGCCTACCTATATCTGCTAGTATGACAGAGTATATACCTACTTATAACTGCTAGTATAACATAGTCTATACCTGCCTATAACTGCTAGTATGACAGAGTCTATACATATCTATAACTGCTAGTATAACAGAGTATA
>JABXNX010000551.1:0-15896 GCA_014843695.1 Archivesica marissinica | reverse complement strand
TTAGATATGGACGGTACATTGTACTGTTGGAATGGTTAGATATGGACGGTACATTGTACTGTAGGAATGGTTAGATATGGACGGTACATTGTACTGTAGGAATGGTGAGAATGGTTAGATATGGACGGTACATTGTACTGTTGGAATGGTGAGAATGGTTAGATAAGGACGGTACATTGTACTGTAGGAATGGTGAGAATGGTTAGATATGGACGGTACATTGTACTATTGGAATGGTTAGATATGGACGGTACATTGTACTGTTGGAATGGTTAGATATGGACGGTACATTGTACTGTAGGAATGGGTAGATATGGACGGTACATTGTACTGTAGGAATGGTGAGAATGGTTAGATATGGACGGTACATTGTACTGTAGGAATGGTGAGAGTGGTTAGATATGGACGGTACATTGTACTGTAGGAATGGTGTGAATGGTTAGATATGGACGGTACATTGTACTGTTGGAATGGTTAGATATGGACGGTACATTGTACTGTTGGAATGGTTAGATATGGGCGGTACATTGTACTGTAGGAATGGTTAGATATGGGCGGTACATTGTACTGTAAGAATGGTGAGAATGGTTAGATATGGGCGGTACATTGTACTGTTGGAATGGTTAGATATGGACGGTACATTGTACTGTTGGAATGGTTAGATATGGGCGGTACATTGTACTGTAGGAATGTTGAGAATGGTTAGATATGGGCGGTACATTGTACTGTTGGAATGGTTAGATATGGACGGTACATTGTACTGTTGGAATGGTGAGAGTGGTTAGATATGGGCGGTACATTGTACTGTTGGAATGGTTAGATATGGACGGTACATTTTACTGTAGGAATGGTGAGAATAGTTAGATATGGACGGTACATTGTACTGTTGGAATGGTTAGATATGGACGGTACATTGTACTGTAGGAATGGTTAGATATGGACGGTACATTGTACTGTAGGAATGGTTAGATATGGGCGGTACATTGTACTATAGGAATGGTTAGATATGGGCGGTACAGTGTACTGTTGGAATGGTTAGATATGGGCGGTACGTTGTACTGTAGGAATGGTTAGATATGGGCGGTACATTGTACTATAGGAATGGTTAGATATTGGCGGTACATTGTACTGTGGGAATGGTGAGATATGGACGTTACATTGTACTGTGGGAATGGTTAGATATGGACGGAACATTGTACTGTTGGAATGGTGAGAATGGTTAGATATGGACGATGCATTGTACTGTAGTAATGGTTAGATATGGACGGTACATTGTACTGTAGGAATTGTTAGATATGGGCGGTACATTGTACTGTAGGAATGGTTAGATATGGACGGTACATTGTACTGTAGGAATGGTGAGAATGGTTAGATATGGACGGTACTTAGTACTGTAGGAATGGTGAGAGTGGTTATATATGGACGGTACATTGTACTGAAGAAAAGGTTAGATATGGACGGTACATTGTACTGTAGAAATGGTTAGATAGGGACGATACATTGTACTGTAGGAATGGTGAGAATGGTTAGATATGGGCGGTAGATTGTACTGTAGGAATGGTGAGAGTGGTTAGATATGGACGGTACATTGTACTCTAGAAATGGTTAGATATGGGCGGTACATTGTATTGTAGGAATGGTGAGAATGGTTAGATATGGGCGGTACATTGTACTGTAGGAATGGTGAGAGTGGTTAGATATGGGCGGTACATTGTACTGTTGGAATGGTTAGATATGGGCGGTACATTGTACTGTAGGAATGGTGAGAGTGGTTAGATATGGACGGTACATTGTACTGTAGAAATGGTTAGATATGGACGGTATATTGTACTGTAGGAATGGTGAGAATGGTTAGATATGGGCGGTACATTGTACGGTAGGAATGGTTAGATATGGACGTTACATTGTACTGTTGGAATGGTTAGATATGGACGTTACATTGTACTGTTGGAATGGTTAGATATGGACGGTACATTGTACTGTAGGAATGGTGAGAATGGTTAGATAAGGACGGTACATTGTACTGTAGGAATGGTGAGAATGGTTAGATATGGACGGTACATTGTACTTTTGGAATGGTTAGATATGGACGGTACATTGTACTGTTGGAATGGTGAGAATGGTTAGATAAGGACGGTACATTGTACTGTTGGAATGGTGAGAATGGTTAGATATGGACGGTGCATTATACTGTTGGAATGGTGAGAATGGTTAGATATGGACGGTGCATTGTACTGTTGGAATGGTTAGATATGGACGTTACATTGTACTTTTGGAATGGTTAGATATGGACGGTACATTGTACTGTTGGAATGGTGAGATATGGGCGGTACATTGTACTGTAGAAATGGTTAGAATGGTTAGATATGGACGGTAAATTGTACTGTTGGAATGGTGAGAATGGTTAGATATGGACAGTACATTGTACTGTAGGAATGGTGAGAATGGTTAGATATGGACGGTACATTGTACTGTTGGAATGGTGAGAATGGTTAGATATGGACGGTACATTGTACTGTTGGAATGGTTAGATATGGACGGTACATTGTACTATTGGAATGGTGAGAATGGTTAGATATGGATGGTGCATTGTACTGTAGGAATGATTAGATATGGACGGTACATTGTATTGTTGGAATGGTGAGAATGGTTAGATATGGAGGGTGCATTGTACTGTAGGAATGATTAGATATGGACGGTACATTGTACTGTAGGAATGGTTAGATATGGACGGTACATTTTACTGTTGGAATGGTTAAATATGGGCAGTAGATTGTACTGTTGGAATGGTTAGATATGGGCGGTACATTGTACTGTTGGAGTGGTTAGATATGGACTGTGCATTGTACTGTTGGAATGGTGAGAATGGTTAGATATGGACGGTACATTGTTCTGTTGGAATGGTTAGATATGGACGGTACATTGTACTGTAGGAATGGTGAGATAAGGACGGTACATGGTACTGTTGGAATGGTGAGAATGGTTAGATAAGGACGGTACATTGTACTGTTGGAATGGTGAGACTGGTTAGATATGGACGGTACATTGTACTGTTGGAATGGTGAGAATGGTTAGATATGGACGGTACATTGTACTGTTCGAATGGTGAGAATGGTTATATAAGGACGATACATTGTACTCTTGGAATGGTTAGATATGGACGGTACATTGTACTGTAGGAATTGGTAGATATGGACGATACATTGTACTGTTGGAATGGTTAGATAAGGACGGTACATTGTACTCTTGGAATGGTTAGATATGGGCGGTACATTGTACTGTTGGAATGGTGAGAATGGTGAGATATGGACGGTACATTGTACTGTAGGAATGGTTAGATACGGGCGGTACATTGTACTGTAGGAATGATTAGATATGGGCGGTACATTGTCCTGTAGGAATGGTTAGATATGGACGGTACATTGTACTGTAGGAATGGTGAGAGTGGTTAGATATGGACGGTACATTGTACTGTAGGAATGGTTAGATATGGGCGGTACATTGTACTGTTGGAATGGTGAGAATGGTGAGATATGGACGGTACATTGTACTGTAGGAATGGTTAGATATGGGCGGTACATTGTACTGTAGGAATGATTAGATATGGGCGGTACATTGTCCTGTAGGAATGGTTAGATATGGACGGTACATTGTACTGTAGGAATGGTGAGAATGGTTAGATATGGACGGTACATTGTACTGTAGGAATGGTGAGAGTGGTTAGATATGGACGGTACATTGTACTGTAGGAATGGTGAGATGGTTAGATATGGGCGGTACATTGTACTGTAGGAATGGTGAGAATGGTTAGATATGGACGGTACATTGTACTGTAGGAATGGTGAGAGTGGTTAGATATGGGCGGTACATTGTACTTTAGGAATGTGAAATGGTTAGATATGGACGGTACATTGTACTTTAGGAATGGTGAGAATGGTTAGATATGGACGGTACATTGTACTGTTGGAATGGTTAGATATGGACGGTACATTGTATTGTTGGAATGGTGAGAGTGGTTAGATATGGACGGTACATTGTACTGTAGGAATGGTAGAGTGGTTAGATATGGGCGGTACATTGTACTGTAGGAATGGTGAGAATGGTTAGATATGGACGGTACATTGTACTGTTGGAATGGTTAGATATGGACGGTACATTGTACTGTTGGAATGGTTAGGTATGGACGGTACATTGTACTGTTGGAATGGTTAGATATGGGCGGTATATTGTACTGTAGGAATGGTTAGATATGGACGGTACATTGTACTCTTGGAATGGTTAGATATGGACGGTACATTTTACTGTTGGAATGGTTAGATATGGACGGTACAGTGTACTGTAGGAATGGTTAGATATGGACGGTACATTGTACTGTAGGAATGGTCAGATATGGACGGTACATTGTACTGTTGGAATGGTTAGATATGGACGATGCATTGTACTGTAGGAATGGTTAGATATGGGCGGTATATTGTACTGTTGGAATGGTTAGATATGGACGATGCATTGTACTGTAGGAATTGTTAGGTATGGACGGTACATTGTACTGTTGGAATGGTGAGAATGGTTAGATATGGACGGTACATTGTACTGTTGGAATGGTTAGATATGGGAGGTACATTGCACTTTAGGAATGGTGAGATAATGACGGTACTTTGTATTGTAGGAATGGTGAGAATTGTTAGATATGGACGGTAAATTGTACTGTTGGAATGGTTAGATATGGACGGCATATTGTACTGTAGGAATGGTGAGAATGGTTAGATATGGACGGTACATTGTACTGTAGGAATGGTGAGAATGGTTAGATATGGACGGTACATTGTACTGTTGGAATGGTGAGAATGGTTAGATATGGACGGTACATTGTACTGTTGGAATGGTTAGATATGGACGGTACATTGTACTGTAGGAATGGTGAGAATGGTTAGATATGGAGGGTACATTGTACTCTTGGAATGGTTAGATATGGACGGTACATTGTAATTTTGGAATGGTTAGATATGGACGGTACATTGTACTATAGGAATGGTTAGATATGGGCGGTACATTGTACTGTAGGAATGGTGAGAATGGTTAGATATGGACGGTGCATTGTACTGTAGGAATGGATAGATATGGACGGTACATTGTACTGTAAGAAAGGTTAGGTATGGACGGTACATTGTACTGTTGGAATGGTTAGATATGGGCGGTACATTGTACTGTTGGAATGGTTAGATATGGGCGGTACATTTTACTCTTGGAATGGTTAGATATGGACGGTTCTTTGTACTGTTGGAATGGTTAGATATGGACGGTACATTGTACTGTTGGAATGGTTAGATATGGACGATGCATTGTACTGTAGGAATTGTTAGATATGGGCGGTACATTGTAATGTTGGAATGGTGAGAATGGTTAGATATGGACGGTACATTGTACTATTGGAATGGTGAGAATGGTTAGATATGGATGGTGCATTGTACTGTAGGAATGATTAGATATGGACGGTACATTGTATTGTTGGAATGGTGAGAATGGTTAGATATGGAGGGTGCATTGTACTGTAGGAATGATTAGATATGGACGGTACATTGCACTGTAGGAATGGTTAGATATGGACGGTACATTTTACTGTTGGAATGGTTAAATATGGGCAGTAGATTGTACTGTTGGAATGGTTAGATATGGGCGGTACATTGTACTGTTGGAGTGGTTAGATATGGACTGTGCATTGTACTGTTGGAATGGTGAGAATGGTTAGATATGGACGGTACATTGTTCTGTTGGAATGGTTAGATATGGACGGTACATTGTACTGTAGGAATGGTGAGATAAGGACGGTACATGGTACTGTTGGAATGGTGAGAATGGTTAGATAAGGACGGTACATTGTACTGTTGGAATGGTGAGACTGGTTAGATATGGACGGTACATTGTACTGTTGGAATGGTGAGAATGGTTAGATATGGACGGTACATTGTACTGTTCGAATGGTGAGAATGGTTATATAAGGACGATACATTGTACTCTTGGAATGGTTAGATATGGACGGTACATTGTACTGTAGGAATTGGTAGATATGGACGATACATTGTACTGTTGGAATGTATAGATAAGGACGGTACATTGTACTCTTGGAATGGTTAGATATGGGCGGTACATTGTACTGTTGGAATGGTGAGAATGGTGAGATATGGACGGTACATTGTACTGTAGGAATGGTTAGATATGGGCGGTACATTGTACTGTAGGAATGATTAGATATCGGCGGTACATTGTCCTGTAGGAATGGTTAGATATGGACGGTACATTGTACTGTAGGAATGGTGAGAATGGTTAGATATGGACGGTACATTGTACTGTAGGAATGGTGAGAGTGGTTAGATATGGACGGTACATTGTACTGTAGGAATGGTTAGATATGGGCGGTACATTGTACTGTTGGAATGGTGAGAATGGTGAGATATGGACGGTACATTGTACTGTAGGAATGGTTAGATATGGGCGGTACATTGTACTGTAGGAATGATTAGATATGGGTGGTACATTGTCCTGTAGGAATGGTTAGATATGGACGGTACATTGTACTGTAGGAATGGTGAGAATGGTTAGATATGGACGGTACATTGTACTGTAGGAATGGTGAGAGTGGTTAGATATGGACGGTACATTGTACTGTAGGAATGGTGAGAGTGGTTAGATATGGGCGGTACATTGTACTGTAGGAATGGTGAGAATGGTTAGATATGGACGGTACATTGTACTATAGGAATGGTGAGAGTGGTTAGATATGGGCGGTACATTGTACTTTAGGAATGGTGAGAATGGTTAGATATGGACGGTACATTGTACTTTAGGAATGGTGAGAATGGTTAGATATGGACGGTACATTGTACTGTTGGAATGGTTAGATATGGATGGTACATTGTATTGTTGGAATGGTGAGAGTGGTTAGATATGGACGGTACATTGTACTGTAGGAATGGTGAGAGTGGTTAGATATGGGCGGTACATTGTACTGTAGGAATGGTGAGAATGGTTAGATATGGACGGTACATTGTACTGTTGGAATGGTTAGATATGGACGGTACATTGTACTGTTGGAATGGTTATGTATGGACGGTACATTGTACTGTTGGAATGGTTAGATATGGGCGGTATATTGTACTGTAGGAATGGTTAGATATGGACGGTACATTGTACTCTTGGAATGGTTAGATATGGACGGTACATTTTACTGTTGGAATGGTTAGATATGGACGGTACAGTGTACTGTAGGAATGGTTAGATATGGACGGTACATTGAACTGTAGGAATGGTCAGATATGGACGGTACATTGTACTGTTGGAATGGTTAGATATGGACGATGCATTGTACTGTAGGAATAGTTAGATATGGGCGGTATATTGTACTGTTGGAATGGTTAGATATGGAGGATGCATTGTACTGTAGGAATTGTTAGGTATGGACGGTACATTGTACTGTTGGAATGGTGAGAATGGTTAGATATGGACGGTACATTGTACTGTTGGAATGGTTAGATATGGAAGGTACATTGCACTGTAGGAATGGTGAGATAATGACGGTACTTTGTATTGTAGGAATGGTGAGAATTGTTAGATATGGACGGTAAATTGTACTGTTGGAATGGTTAAATATGGACGGCATATTGTACTGTAGGAATGGTGAGAATGGTTAGATATGGACGGTACATTGTACTGTAGGAATGGTGAGAATGGTTAGATATGAAGGTACATTGTACTGTTGGAATGGTGAGAATGGTTAGATATGGACGGTACATTGTACTCTTGGAATGGTTAGATATGGACGGTACATTGTACTTTTGGAATGGTTAGATATGGACGGTACATTGTACTGTAGGAATGGTTAGATATGGGCGGTACATTGTACTGTAGGAATGGTGAGAATGGTTAGATATGGACGGTGCATTGTACTGTAGGAATGGTTAGATATGGACGGTACATTGTACTGTAAGAAAGGTTAGGTATGGACGGTACATTGTACTGTTGGAATGGTTAGATATGGGCGGTACATTGTACTGTTGGAATGGTTAGATATGGGCGTTACATTTTACTTTTGGAATGGTAAGATATGGACGGTTCTTTGTACTGTTGGAATGGTTAGATATGGACGGTACATTGTACTGTTGGAATGGTTAGATATGGACGATGCATTGTACTGTAGGAATTGTTAGATATGGGCGGTACATTGTAATGTTGGAATGGTGAGAATGGTTAGATATGGATGGTACATTGTACTGTTGGAATGGTTAGATATGGACGGTACATTGTACTGTAGGAATGGTTAGATAAGGACGGTACATTGTACTGTTGGAATGGTTAGATATGGACGGTACATTGTACTCTTGGAATGGTTAGATATGGACGGTACATTGTACTGTAGGAATGGTGAGAATGGTTAGATATGAACGGTACATTGTACTGTTGGAATGGTTAGATATGGACTGTACATTGTACTGTTGGAATGGGTAGATATGGACGATACATTGTACTGTTGGAATGGTTAGATATGGGCGGTACATTGTATTGTAGGAATGGTGAGAATGGTTAGATATGGACGGTACATTGTAATGTAGGAATGGTGAGAATGGTTAGATATGGGCGGTACATTGTACTGTAGGAATGGTGAGAATGGTTAGATATGGACGGTACATTGTACTGTAGGAATGGTGAGAGTGGTTAGATATGGGCGGTACATTGTACTGTAGGAATGGTGAGAGTGGTTAGATATGGACGGTACATTGTACTGTAGGAATGGTGAGAATGGTTAGATATTGACGGTATATTTTACTGTTGGAATGGTTAGATATGGACGGTACATTGTACTGTTGGAATGGTTAGATATGGACGGTACATTGTACTGTTGGAATGGTTAGATATGGGCGGTACATTGTACTGTAGGAATGGTGAGAATGGTTAGATATGGACGGTACATTGTACTGTTGGAATGGTTAGATATGGATGGTACATTGTACTTTAGGAATGGTGAGAATGGTTAGATAAGGACGGTACATTTTCTGTTGGAATGGTGAGAATGGTTATATATGGGCGGTACATTGTACTGTAGGAATGGTTAGATATGGACGGTACATTGTACTGTAGGAATGGTGAGAATGGTTAGATATGGGCGGTACATTGTACTGTAGGAATGGTTAGATATGGTCGGTACATTGTACTGTAGGAATGGTTAGATATGGGTGATACATTGTACTGTAGGAATGGTGAGAATGGTTAGATATGGACGGTACATTGTACTGTTGGAATGGTTAGATATGGACGGTACATTGTACTGTAGGAATGGTGAGAATGGTTAGATATGGGCGGTACATTGTACTGTAGGAATGGTGACAATGGTTAGATATGGACGGTACATTGTACGGTTGGAATGGTTAGATATGGACGGTACATTGTACTGTAGGAATGGTTAGATATGGACGGTCATTGTACTGTAGGAATGGTTAGATATGGACGGTACATTGTACTGTAGGAATGGTTAGATATGGGCGGTACATTGTAGTGTTGGAATGGTTAGATATGGGCGGTACATTTTACTGTTGGAATGGTTAGATATGGACGGTACATTGTACTGTAGGAATGGTGAGATATGGGCGGTACATTTTACTGTTGGAATTGTTAGATATGGGCGGTACATTGTACTGTTGGAATGGTGAGAATGGTTAGATATGGACGGTACATTGTACTGTTGGAATGGTTAGATATGGACGATACATTGTACTCTAGGAATGGTTAGATAAGGACGGTACATTGTACTGTTGGAATGGTTAGATATGGACGGTACATTGTACTGTTGGAATGGTTAGATATGGACGGTACATTGTACTGTAGGAATGGTGAGAATGGTTAGATAAGGACGGTACATTTTACTGTTGGAATGGTGAGAATGGTTAGATATGGACGGTACATTGTACTGTTGGAATGGTTAGATATGGACGGTACATTGTACTGTTGGAATGGTTAGATATGGATGGTACATTGTACTCTAGGAATGGTTAGATATAGATGGTACATTGTACTGTTGGAATGGTTAGATATGGACGTTACATTGTACTGTTGGAATGGTTAGATATGGACGGTACATTGTACTGTTGGAATGGTTAGATATGGACGGTACAGTGTACTTTAGGAATGGTGAGAATGGGTAGATAAGGACGGTACATTTTACTGTTGGAATGGTGAGAATGGTTAGATATGGGCGGTACATTGTACTTTAGGAATGGTTAGATATGGACGGTACATTTTACTGTTGGAATGGTTAAATATGGGCAGTAGATTGTACTGTTGGAATGGTTAGATATGGGCGGTACATTGTACTGTTGGAGTGGTTAGATATGGGCGGTACATTGTACTGTAGGAATGGTGAGAATGGTTAGATATGGACGGTACATTGTACTGTTGGAATGGTTAGATATGGACGGTACATTGTACTGTAGGAATGGTGAGAATGGTTAGATATGGGCGGTACATTGTACTGTAGGAATGGTGAGAATGGTTAGATATGGACGGTACATTGTACTGTTGGAATGGTTAGATATGGACGGTACATTGTACTTTAGGAATGGTTAGATATGGACGGTACATTGTACTGTAGGAATGGTTAGATATGGACGGTACATTGTACTGTAGGAATGGTTAGATATGGGCGGTACAATGTACTGTTGGAATGGTTAGAATGGTTAGATATGGACGGTACATTGTACTCTAGGAATGGTGAGATATGGACGGTACATTGTACTGTTGGAATGGTCAGATATGGACGGTACATTGTACTGTTGGAATGGTTAGATATGGACGATGCATTGTACTGTAGGAATTGTTAGATATGGGCGGTACATTGTACTGTTGGAATGGTGAGAATGGTTAGATATGGACGGTACATTGTACTTTTGGAATGGTTAGATATGGACGGTACATTGTACTCTAGGAATGGTTAGATAAGGACGGTACATTGTACTGTTGGAATGGTTAGATATGGACGGTACATTGTACTGTTGGACTGGTTAGATATGGACGGTACATTGTACTGTAGGAATGGTGAGAATGGTTAGATAAGGAAGGTACATGTTACTTTTGGAATGGTGAGAATGGTTAGATATGGACGGTACATTGTACTGTTGGAATGGTTAGATATGGACGGTACATTGTACTGTTGGAATGGTTAGATATGGATGGTACATTGTACTCTAGGAATGGTTAGATATAGATGGTACATTGTACTGTTGGAATGGTTAGATATGGACGTTACATTGTACTGTTGGAATGGTTAGATATGGACGGTACATTGTACTGTAGGAATGGTGAGAATGGTTAGATATGGACGGTATATTGTACTGTAGGAATGGTGAGAATGGTTAGATATGGACGGAACATTGTACTGTAGGAATGGTGAGAATGGTTAGATATGGGCGGTACATTGTACTGTAGGAATGGTGAGAATGGTTAGATATGGACGGTACATTGTACTGTAGGAATGGTGAGAGTGGTTAGATATGGGCGGTACATTGTACTGTAGGAATGGTGAGAGTGGTTAGATATGGACGGTACATTGTACTGTAGGAATGGTTAGATATGGACGGTACATTGTACTGTAGGAATGGTATGAATGGTTAGATATGGACGGTACATTGTACTGTTGGAATGGTTAGATATGGACGGTACATTGTACTCTAGGAATGGTTAGATATGGGCGGTACATTGTACTGTTGGAATGGTTAGATATGGACGGGACATTGTACTGTAGGAATGGTTAGATATGGGAGGTACATTGTACTGTAGGAATGGTTAGATATGGACGGTACATTGTACTGTTGGAATGGTGAGAATGATTAGATATGGGCGGTACATTGTACTGTTGGAAAGGTTAGATATGGACGGTACATTGTACTGTAGGAAATGTTAGATATAGACGGTACATTGTACACTAGGAATGGTTAGATATGGACGGTACATTGTACTGTTGGAATGGTGAGAATGGTTAGATATGGGCGGTACATTGTATTGTAGGAATGGTGAGAATGGTTAGATATGGACGGTACATTGTACTGTAGGAATGGCGAGAGTGGTTAGATATGGGCGGTACATTGTACTGTAGGAATGGTGAGAGTGGTTAGATATGGACGGTATATTGTACTCTAGTAATGGTTAGATATGGACGGTACATTGTACTGTAGGAATGGTGAGAATGGTTAGATGTGGGCGGTACATTGTACTCTAGGAATGTTTAGATATGGACGTTACATTGTACTGTTGGAATGGTTAGATATGGACGTTACATTGTACTGTTGGAATGGTTAGATATGGACGGTACATTGTACTGTTGGAATGGTGAGAATGGTGCGATAAGGACGGTACATTGTACTGTTGGAATGGTTAGATATGGAAGGTACATTGTACTGTAGGAATGGTGAGAATGGTTAGATATGGACGGTACATTGTACTGTAGGAATGATGAGAATGGTTAGATAAGGACGGTACATTGTACTACAGGAATGGTGAGAATGGTTAGATATGGACGGTACATTGTACTGTTGGAATGGTGAGAATGGTTAGATATGGAGGGTGCATTGTACTGTTGGAATGGTGAGAATGGTTTGATATGGACGGTGCATTGTACATTTGGAATGGTTAGATATGGACGTTACATTGTACTGTTGGAATGGTTAGATATGGACGGTACATTGTACTGTTGGAATGGTGAGATATGGACGGTACATTGTACTGTTGGAATGGTGAGAATGGTTAGATATGGACGGTGCATTGTACTGTAGGAATGGTTAGATATCGACGTTACATTGTACTGTTGGAATGGTGAGAATGGTTAGATATGGGCGGTACATTGTACTGTTGGAATGGTTAGATATGGACGGTACATTTTACTGTTGGAATGGTTAGATATGGACCGTACATTGTACTGTTGGAATGGTGAGAATGGTTAGATATGGACGGTACATTGTACTGTTGGAATGGTTAGATATGGACGGTACATTGTACTGTTGGAATGGTGAGAATGTTTAGATAAGGACGGTACATTGTACTGTTGGAATGGTGAGAATGGTTAGATAAGGACGGTACATTGTACTGTTTGAATGGTGAGAATGGTTAGATATGAACGGTACATTGTACTGTTGGAATGGTGAGAATGGTTAGATATGGGCGGTACATTGTACTGTTGGAATGGTTAGATATGGACGGTACATTGTACTGTTGGAATGGTTAGATATGGACGGTACATTGTACTGTTGGAATGGTGAGATATGGACGGCACATTGTTCTGTAGGAATGGTTAGATATGGACGGTACATTGTACCGTTGGAATGTTGAGAATGGTGAGATAAGGACGGTACATTGTACTGTTGGAATGGTTAGATATGGGCGGTACATTGTACTGTAGGAATGGTTAGATATGGACGGTATATTGTACTGTTGGAATGGGTAGATATGGACGGTACATTGTACTGTTGGAATGGTTAGATATGGGCGGTACATTGTACTGTAGGAATGGTTAGATAAGGACGGTACATTGTACTGTTGGAATGGTTAGATATGGATGGCGGTACATTGTACTGTAGGAATGTTTAGATATGGACTGTACATTGTTCTGTAGGAATGGTTAGATATGGACGGTACATTGTACTGTAGGAATGGTTAGATATGGACGATACATTGTACTGTAGGAATGGTGAGATATGTACGGTACATTGTACTGTAGGAATGGTTAGATATGGACGGTATATTGTACTGTTGGAATGGTGAGAATGGTTAGATATGGAAGGTACATTGTACTGTAGGAATGGTTAGATATGGACTGTACATTGTACTGTAGGAATGGTTAGATATGGACGGTATATTGTACTGTAGGAATGGTTAGATATGGACGGTACATTGTACTGTTGGAATGGTGAGAATGGTTAGATATGGACGGTACATTGTACTTTTGGAATGGTGAGATATGGACGGTACATTGTACTGTTGGAATGGTTAGATATGGACGGTACATTGTACTCTAGGAATGGTTAGATATGGACGGTACATTGTACTGTTGGAATGGTTAGATATGGACGGTACATTGTACTGTTGGAATGGTTAGATATGGACGGTACATTGTACTGTTGGAATGGTTAGATATGGACGGCACGTTGTACTCTAGGAATGGTTAGATATGGGCGGTACATTGTACTGTTGGAATGGTGAGAATGGTTAGATATGGACGGTACATTGTACTTTTGGAATGGTGAGGTATGGACGGTACATTGTACTGTAGGAATGGTTAGATATGGACTGTACATTGTACTGTTGGAATGGTGAGAATGGTTAGATATGGACGGTACATTGTACTTTTGGAATGGTGAGATATGGACGGTACATTGTACTGTAGAAATGGTTAGATATGGATGGTACATTGTACTGTAGGAATGGTTAGATATGGACGGTACATTGTACTGTTGGAATGGTTAGATATGGACGGTACATTGTACTGTTGGAATGGTTAGATATGGACGGTACATTGTACTGTTGGAATGGTTAGATATGGACGGCACATTGTACTCTAGGAATGGTTAGATATGGGCGGTACATTGTACTGTTGGAATGGTGAGAATGGTTAGATATGGACGGTACATTGTACTTTTGGAATGGTGAGGTATGGACGGTACATTGTACTGTAGTAATGGTGAGAATGGTTAGATATGGACGGTACATTGTACTGTTGGAATGGTTAGATATGGACGTTGCATTGTATTGTTGGAATGGTTAGATATGGGCGGTACATTGTACTGTAGGAATGGTTAGATATGGACGGTACATTGTACTGTTGGAATGGTTAGATATGGACGATACATTGTACTATTGGAATGGTGAGAATGGTTAGATATGGGCGGTACATTGTACTGTTGGAATTGTGAGAATGGTTAGATATGGGCGGTACATTGTACTGTAGGAATGGTGAGAATGGTTAGATATGGGCGGTACATTGTACTGTAGGAATGGTGAGAATGGTTAGATATGGGCGGTACATTGTACTGTTGGAATGGTGAGAATGGTTAGATATGGGCGGTACATTGTACTGTAGGAATGGTGAGA
This sequence comes from Archivesica marissinica, assembly GCA_014843695.1. Lineage (NCBI taxonomy): Eukaryota > Metazoa > Mollusca > Bivalvia > Venerida > Vesicomyidae > Archivesica > Archivesica marissinica. The sequence goes on along the minus strand of JABXNX010000551.1, from coordinate 773 downwards.
ATGGTTAGATATGGGCGGTACATTGTACTGTTGGAATGGTGAGAATGGTTAGATATGGGCGGTACATTGTACTGTAGGAATGGTGAGAATGGTTAGATATGGGCGGTACATTGTACTGTTGGAATGGTGAGAATGGTTAGATATGGGCGGTACATTGTACTGTAGGAATGGTGAGAATGGTTAGATATGGGCGGTATTTTACTTTTGGAATGGTGGTGGTTAGATATGGGCGGTACATTGTACTGTATGAATGGTGAGTGGTTAGATTGGGCGGTACATTGTACTGTTGGAATGGTTAGAATGGACGGTACATTGTACTGTTGAATGGTTAGATGTAGGGTGTGTTGTGGTGGTTGTTGGACGGTATATTGTACTGTAGGAATGGTGAGAGTTGTTAGTGTATATGGACGGTACATTGTAATGTAGGAATGGTGAGAGTTGTTAGATGTATATAGACGGTACATTGTAATGTAGGAATGGTGAGAGTTGTTAGATGTATATAGACGGTACATTGTACTGTAGGGATGGTGAGAGTTGTTAGATGTATATAGACGTTACATTGTACTGTAGGAATGGTGAGAGTTGTTAGATGTATATAGACGGTACATTGTACTGTAGGAATGGTTAGAGTTGTTAGATGTATATAGAAGGTACATTGTACTGTAGGAATGGTGAGAGTTGTTAGATATATATAGACGGTACATTGTACTGTAGGAATGGTGAGAGTTGTTAGATGTATATAGACGGTACATTGTACTGTAGGAATGGTTAGA
>JABXNX010000550.1:0-15897 GCA_014843695.1 Archivesica marissinica | reverse complement strand
CATGAAGTACAGAGTACAAGACTACATGAAGTACAGACTACATGAAGTACAGACTACAAGACTACATGAAGTACAGACTACATGAAGTACAGACTACAAGACTACATGAAGTACATACTACAAGACTACATGAAGTACAGACTACAAGACTACATGAAGTACAGACTACAAGACTACATGAAGTAAATTACTTTGTGGACTACAAGACTACATGTAGTATTTTTGTGCAGACTACAGTACTACATGAAGTACAGACTACAAGACTACATGAAGTACATACTACAAGACTACATGAAGTACATACTACAAGACTACATGAAGTACAGACTACAAGACTACATGAAGTACAGACTACAAGACTACATGAAGTACAGTACAGACTACATGGTAGACTACATGTAGTACAGACTACAAGACTACATGAAGTACAGACTACATGTAGTACAGAATACAAGACTACATGAAGTACAGACTACAAGACTACATGTAGTACAGACTACATGACTACATGAAGTAACTTACTTTGTAGCCCAGACTACATGAAGTAACTTACTTTGTAGCCCAGACTACAAGACTACATGAAGTAACTTACTTTGTAGCCCAGACTACCAGACTACATGAAGTAACTTACTTTGTAGCCAGACTACAAGACTACATGAAATAAGTTACTTTGTAGCCCAGACTAACAGACTACATGAAATAACTTACTTTGTAGCCCAGACTGTTGGTTTTTTGTGGTGTTGGTTTTTGTGGTACCAGACTACATGAAGTAACTTACTTTGTAGCCCAGACTACAAGACTACATGATGTAACTTACTTTGTAGCCCAGACTACATTAAGTAACTTACTTTGTAGCCCAGACTACAAGACTACATGAAATAACTTACTTTGTAGCCCAGACTACAAGACTACATGAAGTAACTTACTTTGTAGCCCAGACTACCAGACTACATGAAGTAACTTACTTTGTAGCCCAGACTACAAGACTACATGAAGTAACTTACTTTGTAGCCCAGACTACCAGACTACATGAAATAACTTACTTTGTAGCACAGACTACAAGACTACATGAAGTAACTTACTTTGTAGCCCAGACTACCAGACTACATGAAATAACTTACTTTGTAGCCCAGACTACATTAAGAAACTTACTGTGTAGCCCGGACTACCAGACTACATGAAATAACTTACTTTGTAGCCCAGACTACATTAAGAAACTTACTGTGTAGCCCAGACTACCAGACTACATGAAATAACTTACTTTGTAGCCCAGACTACAAAACTACATGAAGTAACTTACTTTGTAGCCCAGACTACAAGACTACATGAAGTAACTTACTTTGTAGCCCAGACTACCAGACTACATGAAATAACTTACTTTGTAGCCCAGACTACAAGACTACATGAAGTAACTTACTTTGTAGCCCAGAGTACAAGACTACATGAAGAACAGACTACATGACGTACATACTACATGAAGTACAGACTACAAGACTACATGAAGTACAGACTACATGAAGTACATACTACATGAAGTACAGACTACAAGACTACATGAAGTACAGACTACATGAAGTACATACTACATGAAGTACAGACTACATGAAGTACATACTACATGAAGTACAGACTACAAGACTACATGAAGTACAGACTACATGAAGTACATGCTACATGAAGTACAGACTACAAGACTACATGAAGTACAGACTACATGACTACATGAAGTACAGACTACATGAAGTACAGACTACAAGACTACATGAAGTACAGACTACATGACTACATGAGGTACATACTACATGAAGTACAGACTACAAGACTACATGAAGTACAGACTACATGACTACATGAAGTACATACTACATGAAGTACAGACTACAAGACTACATGAAGTACAGACTACATGAAGTACAGAGTACAAGACTACATGAAGTACAGACTACCAGACTACATGAAATACAGACTACAAGACTACATGAAGTACAGACTACAATACTACATGAAGTACAGACTACAAGACTACATGAAGTACATACTACAAGACTACATGAAGTACAGACTACAAGACTACATGAAGTACAGACTACAAGACTACATGAAGTACAGAGATACAAGACTACATGAAGTACAGACTACAATACTACATGAAGTACAGACTACAAGACTACATGAAGTACATACTACAAGACTACATGAAGTACAGACTACAAGACTACATGAAGTACAGACTACAGTACATGAAGTACAGACTACAAGACTACATGAAGTACAGACTACAAGACTACATGAAGTACAGACTACATGTAGTACAGACTACAAGACTACATGAAGTACAGACTACAAGACTACATGTAGTACAGACTACATGACTACATGAAGTACAGACTACAAGACTACATGAAGTACAGACTACAAGACTACATGTAGTACAGACTACAAGACTACATGAAGTACAGACTACAAGACTACATGAAGTACATACTACAAGACTACATGAAGTACAGACTACAAGACTACATGAAGTACAGACTACAAGACAACATGAAGTAACTTACTTTGTAGCCCAGACTACATGAAGTAACTTACTTTGTAGCCCAGACTACAAGACTACATGAAGTAACTTACTTTGTAGCCCAGACTACCAGACTACATGAAGTAACTTACTTTGTAGCCCAGACTACAAGACTACATGAAATAACTTACTTTGTAGCCCAGACTACCAGACTACATGAAATAACTTACTTTGTAGCCCAGACTACAAGACTACATGAAGTAACTTACTTTGTAGCCCAGGTGTTGTTTTTGTGAGACTACATTAAGTAACTTACTTTGTAGCCCAGACTACCAGACTACATGAAATAACTTACTTTGTAGCCCAGACTACAAGACTACATGAAGTAACTTACTTTGTAGCCCAGACTACCAGACTACATGAAGTAACTTACTTTGTAGCCCAGACTACAAGACTACATGAAGTAACTTACTTTGTAGCCCAGACTACCAGACTACATGAAATAACTTACTTTGTAGCACAGACTACAAGACTACATGAAGTAACTTACTTTGTAGCCCAGACTACAAGACTACATGAAGTAACTTACTTTGTAGCCCAGACTACCAGACTACATGAAATAACTTACTTTGTAGCCCAGACTACATTAAGAAACTTACTGTGTAGCCCAGACTACCAGACTACATGAAATAACTTACTTTGTAGCCCAGACTACATTAAGAAACTTACTGTGTAGCCCAGACTACCAGACTACATGAAATAACTTACTTTGTAGCCCAGACTACAAAACTACATGAAGTAACTTACTTTGTAGCCCAGACTACAAGACTACATGAAGTAACTTACTTTGTAGCCCAGACTACCAGACTACATGAAATAACTTACTTTGTAGCCCAGACTACAAGACTACATGAAGTAACTTACTTTGTAGCCCAGAGTACAAGACTACATGAAGTACAGACTACATGACGTACATACTACATGAAGTACAGACTACAAGACTACATGAAGTACAGACTACATGAGGTACATACTACATGAAGTACAGACTACAAGACTACATGAAGTACAGACTACATGAAGTACATACTACATGAAGTACAGACTACATGAAGTACATACTACATGAAGTACAGACTACAAGACTACATGAAGTACAGACTACATGAAGTACATGCTACATGAAGTACAGACTACAAGACTACATGAAGTACAGACTACATGACTACATGAAGTACATACTACATGAAGTACAGACTACAAGACTACATGAAGTACAGACTACATGACTACATGAGGTACATACTACATGAAGTACAGACTACAAGACTACATGAAGTACAGACTACATGACTACATGAAGTACATACTACATGAAGTACAGACTACAAGACTACATGAAGTACAGACTACATGAAGTACAGAGTACAAGACTACATGAAGTACAGACTACCAGACTACATGAAATACAGACTACAAGACTACATGAAGTACAGACTACAATACTACATGAAGTACAGACTACAAGACTACATGAAGTACATACTACAAGACTACATGAAGTACAGACTACAAGACTACATGAAGTACAGACTACAAGACTACATGAAGTACAGTACAGACTACAAGACTACATGTAGTACAGACTACAAGACTACATGAAGTACAGACTACATGTAGTACAGACTACAAGACTACATGAAGTACAGACTACAAGACTACATGTAGTACAGACTACATGACTACATGAAGTACAGACTACAAGACTACATGAAGTACAGACTACAAGACTACATGTAGTACAGACTACAAGACTACATGAAGTACAGACTACAAGACTACATGAAGTACATACTACAAGACTACATGAAGTACAGACTACAAGACTACATGAAGTACAGACTACAAGACTACATGAAGTACAGACTACAAGAATACATGTAGTACAGACTACAAGACTACATGAAGTACAGACTACAAGACTACATGAAGTACAGACTACATGACTACATGAAGTACAGACTACAAGACTACATGAAGTACATACTACAAGACAACATGAAGTACAGACTACAAGACTACATGTAGTACAGACTACATGAAGTACAGACTACATGAAGTACAGACTACAAGACTACATGAAGTACAGACTACAAGACTACATGAAGTACAGACTACAAGACTACATGAAGTACAGACTACAAGACTACATGAAGTACAGACTACAAGACTACATGAAGTACAGACTACAAGACTACATGAAGTACAGATACAGACTACATGAAGTACAGATACATGAAGTCAGACTACACTACATGAAGTACAGACTACAGCTACATGAAGTACAGACTACAAGACTACATGAAGTACAGACTACATGAAGTACAGACTACATGAAGTACAGACTACATGAAGTACAGACTACAAGACTACATGAAGTACACTACAGTTGAAGTACAGACTACAAGACTACATGAAGTACAGACTACAAGACTACATGCAGTACAGACTACATGAAGTACAGACTACAAGACTACATGAAGTACAGACTACAAGACTACATGAAGTACAGACTACATGAAGTACAGACTACAAGACTACATGAAGTACAGACTACATGAAGTACAGACTACAAGACTACATGAAGTACAGACTACAAGACAACATGAAGTAACTTACTTTGTAGCCCATACTACAAGACTACATGAAGTACAGACTACATGAAGTACAGAGTACAAGACTACATGAAGTACAGACTACATGAAGTACAGACTACATGAAGTACAGAGTACAAGACTACATGAAGTACAGACTACATGAAGTACAGACTACATGACTACATGAAGTACATACTACATGAAGTACAGACTACAAGACTACATGAAGTACAGACTACAAGACTACATGAAGTACAGACTACATGAAGTACAGACTACATGAAGTACAGACTACATGAAGTACAGACTACATGAAGTACAGACTACAAGACTACATGAAGTACAGACTACATGAATTACAGACTACAAGACTACATGAAGTACAGACTACAGGACTACATGAAGTACAGACTACATGAAGTACAGAGTACAAGACTACATGAAGTACAGACTACATGAAGTACAGACTACATGAAGTACAGAGTACAAGACTACATGAAGTACAGACTACATGACTACATGAAGTACATACTACATGAAGTACAGACTACAAGACTACATGAAGTACAGACTACAAGATTACATGAAGTACAGACTACATGAAGTACAGACTACATGAAGTACAGACTACAAGACTACATGAAGTACAGACTACATGAATTACAGACTACAAGACTACATGAAGTACAGACTACATGAAGTACAGACTACATGAAGTACAGACTACAAGACTACATGAAGTACAGACTACATGAAGTACAGACTACATGAAGTACAGACTACATGAAGTACAGACTACAAGACTACATGAAGTACAGACTACAAGACTACATGCAGTACAGACTACATGAAGTACAGACTACAAGACTACATGAAGTACAGACTACAAGACTACACGAAGTACAGACTACATGAAGTACAGACTACAAGACTACATGAAGTACAGACTACATGAAGTACAGACTACAAGACTACATGAAGTACAGACTACAAGACAACATGAAGTAACTTACTTTGTAGCCCATACTACAAGACTACATGAAGTACAGACTACATGAAGTACAGAGTACAAGACTACATGAAGTACAGACTACATGAAGTACAGACTACATGAAGTACAGAGTACAAGACTACATGAAGTACAGACTACATGAAGTACAGACTACATGACTACATGAAGTACATACTACATGAAGTACAGACTACAAGACTACATGAAGTACATACTACATGAAGTACAGACTACAAGACTACATGAAGTACAGACTACAAGACTACATGAAGTACAGACTACATGTAGTACAGACTACAAGACTACATGAAGTACAGACTACAAGACTACATGTAGTACAGACTACATGACTACATGAAGTACAGACTACAAGACTACATGAAGTACAGACTACAAGACTACATGTAGTACAGACTACAAGACTACATGAAGTACAGACTACAAGACTACATGAAGTACATACTACAAGACTACATGAAGTACAGACTACAAGACTACATGAAGTACAGACTACAAGACAACATGAAGTAACTTACTTTGTAGCCCAGACTACATGAAGTAACTTACTTTGTAGCCCAGACTACAAGACTACATGAAGTAACTTACTTTGTAGCCCAGACTACCAGACTACATGAAGTAACTTACTTTGTAGCCCAGACTACAAGACTACATGAAATAACTTACTTTGTAGCCCAGACTACCAGACTACATGAAATAACTTACTTTGTAGCCCAGACTACAAGACTACATGAAGTAACTTACTTTGTAGCCCAGCCGACTAGACTACATGAAATAACTTACTTTGTAGCCCAGACTACCAGACTACATGAAGTAACTTACTTTGTAGCCCAGACTACAAGACTACATGAAGTAACTTACTTTGTAGCCCAGACTACATTAAGTAACTTACTTTGTAGCCCAGACTACCAGACTACATGAAATAACTTACTTTGTAGCCCAGACTACAAGACTACATGAAGTAACTTACTTTGTAGCCCAGACTACCAGACTACATGAAGTAACTTACTTTGTAGCCCAGACTACAAGACTACATGAAGTAACTTACTTTGTAGCCCAGACTACCAGACTACATGAAATAACTTACTTTGTAGCACAGACTACAAGACTACATGAAGTAACTTACTTTGTAGCCCAGACTACAAGACTACATGAAGTAACTTACTTTGTAGCCCAGACTACCAGACTACATGAAATAACTTACTTTGTAGCCCAGACTACATTAAGAAACTTACTGTGTAGCCCAGACTACCAGACTACATGAAATAACTTACTTTGTAGCCCAGACTACATTAAGAAACTTACTGTGTAGCCCAGACTACCAGACTACATGAAATAACTTACTTTGTAGCCCAGACTACAAAACTACATGAAGTAACTTACTTTGTAGCCCAGACTACAAGACTACATGAAGTAACTTACTTTGTAGCCCAGACTACCAGACTACATGAAATAACTTACTTTGTAGCCCAGACTACAAGACTACATGAAGTAACTTACTTTGTAGCCCAGAGTACAAGACTACATGAAGTACAGACTACATGACGTACATACTACATGAAGTACAGACTACAAGACTACATGAAGTACAGACTACATGAGGTACATACTACATGAAGTACAGACTACAAGACTACATGAAGTACAGACTACATGAAGTACATACTACATGAAGTACAGACTACATGAAGTACATACTACATGAAGTACAGACTACAAGACTACATGAAGTACAGACTACATGAAGTACATGCTACATGAAGTACAGACTACAAGACTACATGAAGTACAGACTACATGACTACATGAAGTACATACTACATGAAGTACAGACTACAAGACTACATGAAGTACAGACTACATGACTACATGAGGTACATACTACATGAAGTACAGACTACAAGACTACATGAAGTACAGACTACATGACTACATGAAGTACATACTACATGAAGTACAGACTACAAGACTACATGAAGTACAGACTACATGAAGTACAGAGTACAAGACTACATGAAGTACAGACTACCAGACTACATGAAATACAGACTACAAGACTACATGAAGTACAGACTACAATACTACATGAAGTACAGACTACAAGACTACATGAAGTACATACTACAAGACTACATGAAGTACAGACTACAAGACTACATGAAGTACAGACTACAAGACTACATGAAGTACAGTACAGACTACAAGACTACATGTAGTACAGACTACAAGACTACATGAAGTACAGACTACATGTAGTACAGACTACAAGACTACATGAAGTACAGACTACAAGACTACATGTAGTACAGACTACATGACTACATGAAGTACAGACTACAAGACTACATGAAGTACAGACTACAAGACTACATGTAGTACAGACTACAAGACTACATGAAGTACAGACTACAAGACTACATGAAGTACATACTACAAGACTACATGAAGTACAGACTACAAGACTACATGAAGTACAGACTACAAGACTACATGAAGTACAGACTACAAGAATACATGTAGTACAGACTACAAGACTACATGAAGTACAGACTACAAGACTACATGAAGTACAGACTACATGACTACATGAAGTACAGACTACAAGACTACATGAAGTACATACTACAAGACAACATGAAGTACAGACTACAAGACTACATGTAGTACAGACTACATGAAGTACAGACTACATGAAGTACAGACTACAAGACTACATGAAGTACAGACTACAAGACTACATGAAGTACAGACTACAAGACTACATGAAGTACAGACTACAAGACTACATGAAGTACAGACTACAAGACTACATGAAGTACAGACTACAAGACTACATGAAGTACAGACTACATGAAGTACAGACTACATGAAGTACAGACTACAAGACTACATGAAGTACAGACTACAAGACTACATGAAGTACAGACTACAAGACTACATGAAGTACAGACTACAAGACTACATGAAGTACAGACTACAAGACTACATGAAGTACAGACTACAAGACTACATGAAGTACAGACTACAAGACTACATGAAGTACAGACTACATGAAGTACAGACTACAAGACTACATGAAGTACAGACTACAAGACAACATGAAGTAACTTACTTTGTAGCCCATACTACAAGACTACATGAAGTACAGACTACATGAAGTACAGAGTACAAGACTACATGAAGTACAGACTACATGAAGTACAGACTACATGAAGTACAGAGTACAAGACTACATGAAGTACAGACTACATGAAGTACAGACTACATGACTACATGAAGTACATACTACATGAAGTACAGACTACAAGACTACATGAAGTACAGACTACAAGACTACATGAAGTACAGACTACATGAAGTACAGACTACATGAAGTACAGACTACATGAAGTACAGACTACATGAAGTACAGACTACAAGACTACATGAAGTACAGACTACATGAATTACAGACTACAAGACTACATGAAGTACAGACTACAGGACTACATGAAGTACAGACTACATGAAGTACAGAGTACAAGACTACATGAAGTACAGACTACATGAAGTACAGACTACATGAAGTACAGAGTACAAGACTACATGAAGTACAGACTACATGACTACATGAAGTAAATACTACATGAAGTACAGACTACAAGACTACATGAAGTACAGACTACAAGATTACATGAAGTACAGACTACATGAAGTACAGACTACATGAAGTACAGACTACAAGACTACATGAAGTACAGACTACATGAATTACAGACTACAAGACTACATGAAGTACAGACTACATGAAGTACAGACTACATGAAGTACAGACTACAAGACTACATGAAGTACAGACTACATGAAGTACAGACTACATGAAGTACAGACTACATGAAGTACAGACTACAAGACTACATGAAGTACAGACTACAAGACTACATGCAGTACAGACTACATGAAGTACAGACTACAAGACTACATGAAGTACAGACTACAAGACTACATGAAGTACAGACTACATGAAGTACAGACTACAAGACTACATGAAGTACAGACTACATGAAGTACAGACTACAAGACTACATGAAGTACAGACTACAAGACAACATGAAGTAACTTACTTTGTAGCCCATACTACAAGACTACATGAAGTACAGACTACATGAAGTACAGAGTACAAGACTACATGAAGTACAGACTACATGAAGTACAGACTACATGAAGTACAGAGTACAAGACTACATGAAGTACAGACTACATGAAGTACAGACTACATGACTACATGAAGTACATACTACATGAAGTACAGACTACAAGACTACATGAAGTACATACTACATGAAGTACAGACTACAAGACTACATGAAGTACAGACTACAAGACTACATGAAGTACAGACTACATGCAGACTACATGAAGTACAGACTACATGAAGTACAGATACAAGACTACATGGTGTACATGGTTGTTGGTTTGGTGACTACAAGACTACATGAAGTACACTACATGAAGTACAGACTACAAGACTACATGAAGTACAGACTACAAGACTACATGAAGTACAGACTACATGTAGTACAGACTACAAGACTACATGAAGTACAGACTACAAGACTACATGTAGTACAGACTACATGACTACATGAAGTACAGACTACAAGACTACATGAAGTACAGACTACAAGACTACATGTAGTACAGACTACAAGACTACATGAAGTACAGACTACAAGACTACATGAAGTACATACTACAAGACTACATGAAGTACAGACTACAAGACTACATGAAGTACAGACTACAAGACAACATGAAGTAACTTACTTTGTAGCCCAGACTACATGAAGTAACTTACTTTGTAGCCCAGACTACAAGACTACATGAAGTAACTTACTTTGTAGCCCAGACTACCAGACTACATGAAGTAACTTACTTTGTAGCCCAGACTACAAGACTACATGAAATAACTTACTTTGTAGCCCAGACTACCAGACTACATGAAATAACTTACTTTGTAGCCCAGACTACAAGACTACATGAAGTAACTTACTTTGTAGCCCAGCCGACTAGACTACATGAAATAACTTACTTTGTAGCCCAGACTACCAGACTACATGAAGTAACTTACTTTGTAGCCCAGACTACAAGACTACATGAAGTAACTTACTTTGTAGCCCAGACTACATTAAGTAACTTACTTTGTAGCCCAGACTACCAGACTACATGAAATAACTTACTTTGTAGCCCAGACTACAAGACTACATGAAGTAACTTACTTTGTAGCCCAGACTACCAGACTACATGAAGTAACTTACTTTGTAGCCCAGACTACAAGACTACATGAAGTAACTTACTTTGTAGCCCAGACTACCAGACTACATGAAATAACTTACTTTGTAGCACAGACTACAAGACTACATGAAGTAACTTACTTTGTAGCCCAGACTACAAGACTACATGAAGTAACTTACTTTGTAGCCCAGACTACCAGACTACATGAAATAACTTACTTTGTAGCCCAGACTACATTAAGAAACTTACTGTGTAGCCCAGACTACCAGACTACATGAAATAACTTACTTTGTAGCCCAGACTACATTAAGAAACTTACTGTGTAGCCCAGACTACCAGACTACATGAAATAACTTACTTTGTAGCCCAGACTACAAAACTACATGAAGTAACTTACTTTGTAGCCCAGACTACAAGACTACATGAAGTAACTTACTTTGTAGCCCAGACTACCAGACTACATGAAATAACTTACTTTGTAGCCCAGACTACAAGACTACATGAAGTAACTTACTTTGTAGCCCAGAGTACAAGACTACATGAAGTACAGACTACATGACGTACATACTACATGAAGTACAGACTACAAGACTACATGAAGTACAGACTACATGAGGTACATACTACATGAAGTACAGACTACAAGACTACATGAAGTACAGACTACATGAAGTACATACTACATGAAGTACAGACTACATGAAGTACATACTACATGAAGTACAGACTACAAGACTACATGAAGTACAGACTACATGAAGTACATGCTACATGAAGTACAGACTACAAGACTACATGAAGTACAGACTACATGACTACATGAAGTACATACTACATGAAGTACAGACTACAAGACTACATGAAGTACAGACTACATGACTACATGAGGTACATACTACATGAAGTACAGACTACAAGACTACATGAAGTACAGACTACATGACTACATGAAGTACATACTACATGAAGTACAGACTACAAGATTACATGAAGTACAGACTACATGAAGTACAGAGTACAAGACTACATGAAGTACAGACTACCAGACTACATGAAATACAGACTACAAGACTACATGAAGTACAGACTACAATACTACATGAAGTACAGACTACAAGACTACATGAAGTACATACTACAAGACTACATGAAGTACAGACTACAAGACTACATGAAGTACAGACTACAAGACTACATGAAGTACAGTACAGACTACAAGACTACATGTAGTACAGACTACAAGACTACATGAAGTACAGACTACATGTAGTACAGACTACAAGCTACATGAAGTACAGACTACAAGACTACATGTAGTACAGACTACATGACTACATGAAGTACAGACTACAAGACTACATGAAGTACAGACTACAAGACTACATGTAGTACAGACTACAAGACTACATGAAGTACAGACTACAAGACTACATGAAGTACATACTACAAGACTACATGAAGTACAGACTACAAGACTACATGAAGTACAGACTACAAGACTACATGAAGTACAGACTACAAGAATACATGTAGTACAGACTATAAGACTACATGAAGTACAGACTACAAGACTACATGAAGTACAGACTACATGACTACATGAAGTACAGACTACAAGACTACATGAAGTACATACTACAAGACAACATGAAGTACAGACTACAAGACTACATGTAGTACAGACTACATGAAGTACAGACTACATGAAGTACAGACTACAAGACTACATGAAGTACAGACTACAAGACTACATGAAGTACAGACTACAAGACTACATGAAGTACAGACTACAAGACTACATGAAGTACATACTACAAGACTACATGAAGTACAGACTACAAGACTACATGAAGTACAGACTACAAGACTACATGAAGTAAGTTACAAGACTACATGAAGTAACTTACTTTGTAGCCCAGACTACAAGACTACATGAAGTAACTTACTTTGTAGCCCAGACTACAAGACTACATGAAGTAACTTACTTTGTAGCCCAGACTACAAGACTACATGAAATAACTTACTTTGTAGCCCAGACTACCAGACTACATGAAATAACTTACTTTGTAGCCCAGACTACAAGACTACATGAAGTAACTTACTTTGTAGCCCAGCCGACTAGACTACATGAAATAACTTACTTTGTAGCCCAGACTACAAGACTACATGAAGTAACTTACTTTGTAGCCCAGACTACATTAAGTAACTTACTTTGTAGCCCAGACTACCAGACTACATGAAATAACTTACTTTGTAGCCCAGACTACAAGACTACATGAAGTAACTTACTTTGTAGCCCAGACTACCAGACTACATGAAGTAACTTACTTTGTAGCCCAGACTACAAGACTACATGAAGTAACTTACTTTGTAGCCCAGACTACCAGACTACATGAAATAACTTACTTTGTAGCACAGACTACAAGACTACATGAAGTAACTTACTTTGTAGCCCAGACTACAAGACTACATGAAGTAACTTACTTTGTAGCCCAGACTACCAGACTACATGAAATAACTTACTTTGTAGCCCAGACTACATTAAGAAACTTACTGTGTAGCCCAGACTACCAGACTACATGAAATAACTTACTTTGTAGCCCAGACTACATTAAGAAACTTACTGTGTAGCCCAGACTACCAGACTACATGAAATAACTTACTTTGTAGCCCAGACTACAAAACTACATGAAGTAACTTACTTTGTAGCCCAGACTACAAGACTACATTAAGTAACTTACTTTGTAGTACAGACTACAAGACTACATGAAATAACTTACTTTGTAGCCCAGACTACAAGACTACATGAAGTAACTTACTTTGTAGCCCAGAGTACAAGACTACATGAAGTACAGACTACATGACGTACATACTACATGAAGTACAGACTACAAGACTACATGAAGTACAGACTACATGAGGTACATACTACATGAAGTACAGACTACAAGACTACATGAAGTACAGACTACATGAAGTACATACTACATGAAGTACAGACTACATGAAGTACATACTACATGAAGTACAGACTACAAGACTACATGAAGTACAGACTACATGAAGTACATGCTACATGAAGTACAGACTACAAGACTACATGAAGTACAGACTACATGACTACATGAAGTACATACTACATGAAGTACAGACTACAAGACTACATGAAGTACAGACTACATGACTACATGAGGTACATACTACATGAAGTACAGACTACAAGACTACATGAAGTACAGACTACATGACTACATGAAGTACATACTACATGAAGTACAGACTACAAGACTACATGAAGTACGACTACATGAAGTACAGAGTACAAGACTACATGAAGTACAGACTACCAGACTACATGAAATACAGACTACAAGACTACATGAAGTACAGACTACAATACTACATGAAGTACAGACTACAAGACTACATGAAGTACATACTACAAGACTACATGAGGTACAGACTACAAGACTACATGAAGTACAGACTACAAGACTACATGAAGTACAGTACAGACTACAAGACTACATGTAGTACAGACTACAAGACTACATGAAGTACAGACTACATGTAGTACAGACTACAAGACTACATGAAGTACAGACTACAAGACTACATGTAGTACAGACTACATGACTACATGAAGTACAGACTACAAGACTACATGAAGTACAGACTACAAGACTACATGTAGTACAGACTACAAGACTACATGAAGTACAGACTACAAGACTACATGAAGTACATACTACAAGACTACATGAAGTACAGACTACAAGACTACATGAAGTACAGACTACAAGACTACATGAAGTACAGACTACATGAATACATGTAGTACAGACTACAAGACTACATGAAGTACAGACTACAAGACTACATGAAGTACAGACTACAAGACTACATGAAGTACAGATTACAAGACTACATGAAGTACAGACTACAAGACTACATGAAGTACAGATTGCTACATGAAGTACAGACTACAAGACTACATGAAGTACAGACTACAAGACTACATGAAGTACAGACTACAAGACTACATGAAGTACAGACTACAAGACTACATGAAGTACAGACTACAAGACTACATGAAGTACAGATTACAAGACTACATGAAGTACAGATTACAAGACTACATGAAGTACAGACTACAAGACAACATGAAGTACATACTACAAGACTACATGAAGTACAGACTACATGAAGTACAGACTACAAGACTACATGAAGTACAGACTACAAGACTACATGAAGTACAGATTACAAGACTACATGAAGTACAGATTACAAGACTACATGAAGTACAGACTACAAGACAACATGAAGTACATACTACAAGACTACATGAAGTACAGACTACATGAAGTACAGACTACATGAAGTACAGAGTACAAGACTACATGAAGTACAGACTACAT
>JABXNX010000136.1:38306-82318 GCA_014843695.1 Archivesica marissinica | reverse complement strand
GTAGAGTCCATCATATCATTTATCAAGGCAATAGGAATTTATAATAAGCTGTGATATCAATTGTTAATCATGCCTTTGTAGTAATCATTCATTCATATATTACCTGTAATTAATCTTACGTCTTTATAACTTCTTAGTATTAATTTTTACGTAATGCATATACTTATATAGAATTTTATGTCATACACTCGACAATAAGCATAACTTTAATGCGCACTACATGACCTTAGATGTCGATGCGCCGTAAAACACCAGTCATTCATTCATTCATTCATTCATTCATTTGAGTCTGCTTTCAGTCATTATTTCACTGATAGTTCAACACATTCAACACACTATTGAGTCTGCTTTCAGTCATTATTTCACTGATAGTTCAACACATTCAACACACTATTGAGTCTGCTTTCAGTCATTATTTCACTGATAGTTCAACACATTCAAGACACTATTGGGTCTGCTTTCAGTCATTATTTCACTGATAGTTCAACACATTCAAGACACTATTGAATCTGCTTTCAGTCATTATTTCACTGATAGTTCAACACATTCAATATGGTCACTATTGGGATATTCCATACAGATCTGCCACATTCCTTCAATACACTATTGGGTATTCCATACAGATATGCCACTTTCCTTCAATACACTATTGGGATATTCCATACAGATCAGCCACTTTCCTTCAATACACTATTGGGTATTCCATACAGATCTGCCACTTTCCTTCAATACACTATTGGGTATTCCATACAGATCTGCCACTTTCCTTCAATACACTATTGGGTATTCCATACAGATCTGCCACTTTCCTTCAATACACTATTGGGTATTCCATACAGATCTGCCACTTTCCTTCAATACACTATTGGGTATTCCATACAGATCTGCCACTTTCCTTCAATACACTATTGGGTATTCCATACAGATCTGCCACTTTCCTTCAATACACTATTGGGTATTCCATACAGATCTGCCACTTTCCTTCAATACACTATTGGGTATTCCATACAGATCTGCCACTTTCATTCAATACACTATTGGGTATTCCATACAGATCTGCCACTTTCCTTCAATACACTATTGGGTATTCCATACAGATAGTTCAACACATTCAACACACTATTGAGTCTGCTTTCAGTCATTATTTCACTGATAGTTCAACACATTCAATATGTTCACTATTGGGATATTCCATACAGATCTGCCACTTTCCTTCAATACAATATTGGGTATTCCATACAGATCTGCCACTTTCCTTCAATACACTATTGGGATATTCCATACAGATCTGCCACTTTCATTCAATACACTATTGGGTATTCCATACAGATCTGCCACTTTCCTTCAATACACTATTGGGTATTCCATACAGATTTGCCACTTTCCTTCAATACAATTCGCAATTGAATGACACCATGATACTGTTTTTTCGATATGTCTCATCACAGACGACCACAGCGACACTTTTGTCTGTTAACATATGGAATGCTGCAGTACCGAACATCTGTGACCATCCGCTGCAAATTAGCATTCCACTATCAGTTCTTGCTATTCTAAGACCGAAATTAAAGATTACATGTATACTCATCCTCTGCCAATATTTCTTCACATTCATACATGTGCCGGCCCGGCTTATTTGATGTTGGTGGGTCTACGGTTCTTGTGTTGTAGTATATGTATGTAGTTGGGGAACTCGCTTGTTGTGAGGGCGGCTCGTGCTATAATTAAAAGATCCAATTCACAATTAAAATTTTACGAAAAGTTTAATTCTTATTTATTTAACCTGGTTCAGATTCTGGATTAGCGTAATGCAGCCAGAATATCGGGGTATATATTGGCTAGTGCTGGATTCGAACGCACACCTGACCGGATTGGGTAGCCATTGGGTGAATTTTGAAACGCCCACCTATCCAGGTTGGGTAGCCAATGGGTGAATTTTGAATCATCATGTCCATGACAAGTTTATTATTATCCAAATATGCAACAGAACAAACAATTAATGTGTATACTGCTTGACACTAATCTCCTGTCATCATATTGAACAGACGAGTAATATAGATGTTGCATAATAACTATCTAGTGAGAATGGCAGTAATTATCTGTGTAAAGATATGAAGTATTTGATGTGCTTAATTGTAACGATCAAAATTTCTAAATTATAAATGTATAAACTCTTCGAAATTCAGTATAGTTGAAAACGGTTACTTATTAGTTAGGAAATTGAAGTCTCTATAAATAAATTGACTCCCTTATTGTATATACAAATTGTACAGCTAATAGGAATGAACAGGCTATCAATTTGAGCTTGATGGCACATGTATATACGCAAACTGTACATTGAACACTACACGTGAGTTTAACAAAGAACTATTTTGGCACACTACGACCCAGAAGCAACTCGTCTCCTTTGTGATGAGAACACACCGTCTGGGGTTATGGAGAACATGCGCAGATAAGTTCTGTGTCATAATACAAATGTTCAATTGGCCGTAAATCCGCAAACAATCTCCACAAACAATCATCCAATGAGAATGAGATTATAATTATTCACAACTAGACATCATACCGGTGCTTCCTGACGCCATGTTTGTTGAATATGTGCGGACAAGGTTAATCCGACAGATAACAAACGGCAATGGCAAACACAATACACCCCCCCATATTAGGGGAAATATAATTACTGTACTGAACTACACTATGCGAACTCATTATTTTTTTCAATATTTACTTTTTTACATTTTTGTGTTTAGTTTATACAAAGTTATTTTAGCTCGATTGCGAAACAAGTTCTTACAAGTTATATTAATTACTCTCGATACCTCATTCCTGATAGAAGAGAGAGAAGAGGCACACGTGTAATTTAAATGCCTTGCCTAAGGGCACAATCGTAACGGCTCCAGCCGGGGGCTCTAACTCCCGACACACCTAAAGCGAAGCGCATCCACTGCGCTATCACGACTTCCACAACAATTTTGGTTTTAATTCATATACGTCTATCTACACCACATAGTCAAATATTAAAATTGAGCAAAATACAATGTATAGGCATACTATTCTATCTCAATTCCAACAATTTATTTAACACAACACTATACTAACTCAAGATGTAACAGGTATGAATGGGGTTGATATTATTGTTGTTAGTGGAAAACGGTCATACTGTAATTCTATAAATAATATTGTATAGATATCGATGCAACAGAAAACCGACTCCCCCTGAATATTGTCTCGCTAGGCTAAGGCCTATGAAATATTTCTACGCTTGGACGTCATCGCTCACTCACCCAGTCAACTCAAAATATATACATTTATAATTTCCACGTTGGTATCCACTGGCTGACCATGGCAATTCTACTCCCTACCCCAGTACATATATATGGGTATGCATTTATAGTGAGGTGGGGGAGAATTTCCAATAGACTGACCCTGGAAATTCTATCCCACACCCCAGTGCATACATGTATTATATAATTATATAAGTGCTATTTACGTGATTTCTCTGACGAAACATTAATTAATTATTGCAATAGAAGGCATAGCACATTGGCTATCTGCTATAAATATTTAATATATAGCACAGTCACTGGTTGTCATTCAAGTAACGTAACATGGTGTAATTTACATGACGATTACTCATTACAGCAACAACGTTCAGAGTGTAAACAAGTCTCATTTAAAAGCTTAATATGCTATGTACTTTTAGAACATCATATTCTTAAAAAAATCCCCAAATGGGGTCTATTGTGGCATTATGAACCCAGGTTCTACGTTCGGTGATTTAGTTCATAACACAAGCCGTAGATGTATAATAACAGTTTTACTCTCTTATAATTACAACAGTGTCCACACAATATAACCCTTTACATCAAATATTAATGTTTCCCACAAATGTTTTAGCCGTAGCTATTTCAAATCTGGTTTAAGTTATATATTAGTATCATATTACGAAGCACCCCAGCTCTCGGTGTCCAGCTAACTCCTAGTCCGCTGTATCCAGACTCTTCTCTCTATCTCAGATCCTCCTAAGTTAGAAACAAATATTCCTGCCAACTTATTAACATTACTTTATACTACAAGCAGATATAGAGAGAGAGGGAGAGAGAGATGGAGGGAGGGAGAGGGAGAGAGAGAGTGGAGGGGAGGGAGGGAGAGAGATACCCACTCGTGTGTATACTTCTATATATGGACATCTTAACTATCATTTAGCCTGACGAGCATTTAAAGTCCTATGGTGTATCACGCATAATGTCACACTATAAGCAGCTAAAGGTATATAATGAATTGAAAACAATATTCGGAAGGCATCGCTCTGTATCGCCAATCAGAACAAGCATCAAAGACAGCTGTTTCAACATTCGTTGTTGCATCGCAAAATAAACACAGTCATTGGACATTATGTTGTTTAAAACGTTGGTATTTACTTTTTCCAATCCTAACTATTCTGTTGCAACTATCCGTGTGGTATGTCTTATTCTTGAATAAACAACTTGCATTTATATAATCTAACATGTCTCCATTTACAGTGCACTGCTTGAGCGGTTGGATAAAGTTCAACAACGCATGTTACTTGTTTGGCAAGATAGCATACTCCTTCAGTGAATCAAACGTAAGATTTCATAATTATTCATTGACGTATAGGATGCATATGCTTCGTTGTGTACGTGACTCCAATCATACCAATATTGAATGTGACTATATGTAGGTAAGTACGGTAAGGTAAAGGCATGGTAAGGTAAGGCATAGTATGGTATGGTAATGTAAGGTAAGGTATGATATGATACGATATGATATGGTATGGTATGGTATGGTAATGTAAGGTAAGGTATGATATGATACGATATGATATGGTATGGTATGGTATGGTAAGGTAAGGTAAGGTATGGTATGGTATGGTATGGTATGGTATGGTAAGGTAAGGTAAGGTATGATATGATACGATATGATATGGTATGGTATGGTATGGTAAGGTAAGGTATGATATGATATGATACGATATGATATGGTATGGTATGGTATGGTATGGTATGGTAAGGTAAGGTAAGGTATGGTAAGGTATGGTATGGTATGGTAAGGTAAGGTATGATATGATACGATATGATATGGTATGGTATGGTATGGTAAGGTAAGGTATGGTAAGGTATGGTAAGGTATGGTATGGTATGGTATGGTAATGTAAGGTAAGGTATGGTATGATATGATATGATATGGTATGGTATGGTAAGGTATGGTATGTTAATCAGGGGCGTAGCTAGCCCTTTATCGTGGATTCATAATTGTACTACGGGGGTCCGGGGGCATGCCCCCCTAATTTATTTGGAAACAATGGTGCAATCTGGTGCATTCTGGGCGTTCTGAGGTGCATTATTTAGTACTGGAAATTTGAAAGTTTTATGATCATAAATCAACAAATATTAATGTAAGGTAAGGTAAGGTAAGGAAAGGTATGGTATGGTATGGTATGGTATGGTATGGTAAGATATGGTATGTTATGGTATGGTATGGCAAGGTAGGGTAAGGTATGATATGATATGGTATGGTATGGTATGGAAAGGTATGGTATGGTAATGTAAGGTAAGGTAAGGTATGGTATGGTAATGTAAGGTAAGGTATGATATGGTATGGAAATGTACGGTAAGGTATGATATGATATGGTATGGTATGGCAAGGTATGGTATTGTATGGTATGGTATGGCAAGGTATGGTATGGTATGGCAAGGTATGGTAAGGTATGGTAAGGTATGGTAGATTATGTCATGGCAAGGTATGGTAAGGCATGGTATGGTAAGGTATGGCAAGGTATGGTATGGTAAGGTATGGTTAGGTATGGTATGGTATGGTAACGTATGGTATGGTAATGTATATGTATGGTATGGTATTTTAAGGTATGGCAAGGTATGGTAAGGTATGATATGATATGGTAATGTATGGTAAGGTATGGTATGATATGGTAATGTATGGTAAGGTATGGTATGGTATGGTATGATATGGTAATGTATGGCAAGGTATGGTATGGTATGGTATGATATGGTAATGTATGGTAAGGTATGGTATGGTATGATATGGTAATGTATGGTAAGGTATGGTATGGTATGATATTATATGGTATAGTATGGTATGGTAAGGTATGGTATGGTATGGTACGGTATGGTAAGGTATGGTATGGTAAGGTATTGTATGGTAAAGTATGGTATGGTATGGTAGGGTAAGGTATGGTATGGTAAGGTATGGTAACGTATGGTATGGTAATGTACATGTATGGTATGGTATTTTAAGGTATGGCAAGGTATGGTAAGGTATAATATGATATGGTAATGTATGGTAAGGTATTGTAAGGTATGATACGATATGGTAAGGTATGGTAAGGTATGGTATAGTATGGTAAGGTATGATAAGCTATGGCATGGCAAGGTAAGGTACGGTATGGTAAGGAATGGTATGGTAAGGTATGGTAAGGTAAGGTATGACATGGTATGGTAAGGTATGGTATGGTATGGTAAGATACGGTATGGTATGGTATGGTAGGGTATGGTAAGGTATGGTATGGTATGGTAGGGTAGGGTAATGTAAGGTAAGGTACGGTATGGTATGGTATGATATGGTATGGTATGGCAAGGTATGGTATGGTAAGGTATGGTTAGGTATGGTAGGCTATGATATGGTATGGTATGGTATAGTATGGCACGGTATGGTAAGGTATGGTAAGGCATGGTATGGTATGGTAAGTTATGGCACTATATGGTAAGGTATGGTATGATATGCTATGGTATGGCATAGTATGGCATGATATGCTATGATATGCTATGGTATCGTATGGTATGATATGCTATAGTATCGTATGGTATGATATGCTATGGTATGATATGCTATGGTATGGTATGGTAATGTAAGGTAAGGTAAGGTATGGTATGATATGCTATGGTATGATATGCTATGGTATCGTATGGTATGGTATGGTAATGTATAGTATGGCATGGCAAGGCAAGGTAAGGTAAGGTATGGTAAGGAATGGTATGGTATGGTAAGTTATGGCAATATATGGTAAGGTATGGTATGGTAAGCTATGGCATGGCAAGGTATGGTATGGTAAGATATGATATGGTAATATATGGTAAGGTATGATATGATATGGTATAGTATGGTAAGGTATGGTATGGTATGACACGGTATGGTAAGGTATGGTAAGGTAAGGTATGGTATGGTAAGGTATCGTATGGTAAAGTATGGTATGGTATGGTAAGGTATGGTATGGTAAGGTATGGTAACGTATGGTATGGCAATGTATATGTATGGTATGGTATGTTAAGGTATCTTAAGGTATAGTAAGGTATGATATGATATGGTAATGTGTGGTAAGGTATGGTAAGGTATGATATGATATGGTAAGGTATGGTAAGGTATGGTATAGTATGGTAAGGTATGATAAGCTATGGCATGGCAAGGCAAGGTAAGGTATGGTAAGGAATGGTATGGTAAGGTATGGTAAGGTAATGTATGGCATGGTATGGTAAGGTATGGTATGGTATGGTAAGATACGGTATGGTATGGTATGGTATGGTATGGTAAGGTATGGTATGGTATGGTAGGGTAAGGTATGGTAAGGAATGGTATGGTATGGCAAGGTATGGTAATGTATGGTAAGGTATGGTACGGTATGGTATGGTGGTAAGGTATGGTAAGGTATGGTAAGGTATGGTAAGGTATGGTAAGGTAAGGTATGGTATGGTATGGTAATGTATGGTAAGGTATGGTAAGGTATGGTAGGGTATGGTAAGGTATGGTAAGGTATGGTAAGGTATGGTATGGTAAGGTATGGTAAGGTATGGTAAGGTATGGCATGGTATGGTAAGGTATGGTAAGGTATGGTAAGGTACGGTACGGTATGGTATGGTATAGTATGGCATGGTAAGGTATGGTAAGGTATTACTAGGTAAGGTAGAATACGGTATGGTATGGTAAGGTATGGTATGGTAAGGTATGGTAATGTATTGTAAGGTATGGTAAGGTATGGTAAGGAATGGTATGGTATGGCATGGTAAGGTATGGTAATGTATTACTAGGTAAGGTAGAATACGGTATGGTATTGTAAGGTATGGTATGGTAAGGTATGGTAAGATATGGTAAAGTATGGTAAGGTATGGTAAGGTATAGTATGGTATGGTAAGGTATGGTAAGGTATGGTATGGTATGGTAAGGTATGGTATGGTATGGTAAGCTATGGCATGGCAAGGTATGGTATGGTAAGATATGATATGGTAATGTATGGTAAGGTATGATATGATATGGTATAGTATGGTAAGGTATGGTATGGTATGGTATGACACGGTATGGTAAGGTATGGTAAGGTAAGGTATGGTATGGTAAGGTATGGTATGGTAAAGTATGGTATGGTATGGTAAGGTATGTTATGGTAAGGTATAGTAACGTATGGTATGGCAATGTACATGTATGGTAATGTATTTTAAGGTATCTTAAGGTATAGTAAGGTATGATATGATATGGTAATGTGTGGTAAGGTATGGTAAGGTATGATATGATATGGTAAGGTATGGTATAGTATGGTAAGGTATGATAAGCTATGGCATGGCAAGGCAAGGTAAGGTATGGTAAGGTATGGTTCGGTATGGTATGGTATGGTAAGGTATGGTACGGTATGGTAAGGTATGGTAAGGTATGGTAAGGTATGGTATGGTATGGTATGGTAAGGTATGGTAAGGTATGGTATGGTAGGGTATGGTAAAGTATGGTAAGGTATGGTAAGGTATGGTATGGTAAGGTATGGCAAGATATGGTAAGGTATGGTAAGGTACGGTACGGTATGGTATGGTATGGCATGGTAAGGTATGGTAAGGTATTACTAGGTAAGGTAGAATACGGTATGGTATGGTAAGGTATGGTATGGTAAGGTATGGTAATGTATTGTAAGGTATGGTAAGGTATGGTAAGGTATGGTATAGTATGGCATGGTAAGGTATGGTAATGTATTACTAGGTAAGGTAGAATACGGTATGGTATTGTAAGGTATGGTATGGTAAGGTATGGTAAGATATGGTAAAGTATGGTAAGGTATGGTATGGTATGGTAAGTTATGGTAAGGTATGGTATGGTAAGGTATGGTATGGTATGGTATGGTATGGTAAGGTATGGTAAGGTATGGTAAGGTATGGTAAGGTAGGTATGTAGGTAAGGTAAGGTATGGTAAGGTATGGTAAGGTATGTGTAAGGTATGGTATGGTATGGTAAGGTATGGTAAGGTAAGGTATGGTAAGGTATGGTAAGGTATGGTAAGGTATGGTAAGGTATGGTAAGGTATGGTATGGTATGGTATGGTAAGGTATGGTAAGGTATGGTATGGTATGGTTAGGTAAGGTAAGGAATGATATGGTATGGTAAGGTATGTTATGGTATTTTATGGTATTTTAAGGTTTGGTAAGGTATGGTAAGGTATGGTATGGTATGGCATGGTAAGGTATGGTAAGGTATTACTAGGTAAGGTAGAATACTGTATGGTATGGTAAGGTATGGTATAGTATGGTACGGTATGGTAATGTATTGTAAGGTATGGTATGGTATGGTCAGGTATTTTAAGGTATGGTAAGGTATTGTAAGGTATGGTATGGTATGGTAAGGTAAGGTAAGGTATGGTATGGCATGGTAAGGTATGTTATGGTATTTTATGGTATTTTAAGGTTTGGTAAGGCATGGTATGGTAAGGTATGGTTAGTTATTGTAAGGTATGGCAAGGTATGGTAAGGTATGGTATGGTATGGCATGGTAAGGTATAGTAAGGTATTACTAGATAAGGTAGAATACGGTATGGTATGGTAAGGTATGGTATGGTACGGTATGGTAATGTATTGTATGGTATGGTAAGGTATGGTATGGTATGGTAAGGTATTACTAGGTAAGGTAGAATACGGTATGGTATTGTAAGGTATGGTATGGTACTATATGGTAATGTATGGTAAGGTATGGTAAGGTATGGTAAGGTATGGTATAGTATGGTAAGGTATGGTAGGTATGGTAAGGTATGGTAAAGTATGGTAAGGTAATGTATTGTTTTTTAAGGTAAGGTATGGTAAGGTAACGTATGGTAAGGTATGGTATGGTAAGGTATGGTATGGTATGGTAAGATGTGGCAAGGTATGTCATGTATGGTATGGTAAGGTATGGTATGGTATAGTATGGTAAGGTAAGGTATGGTATGGTATACTATGGTATTTTAAGGTATGGTAAGGTATGGTATGGTAAGGTATGGTAAGGTATTGTAAGGTATGGTAAGGTATGGTAAGGTATGGTAAGGTATGGTATGGTAAGGTATGGTAAGGTATGGTAAGGTATGGTAAGGTATGGTAAGGTATGGTAAGGTATGGTATGGTATGGTAAGGTAAGGTATGGTAAGGTATGGAAGGGTATGGTACTGTTAGGTATGGTATGGTAAGGTATGGTAAGGTAATGTATGGCATGGTATGGTAAGGTATGGTATGGTAAGATACGGTATGGCATGGTATGGTAAGGTATGGTAAGGTATGGTATGGTAAGGTATGGTAAGGTATGGTAAGGTATGGTATGGTATGGTAAGGTATGGTAAGGTATGGTATGGTAAGGTAAGGTAAGGAATGATATGGTATGGTAAGGTATGTTATGGTATTTTATGGTATTTTAAGGTTTGGTAAGGTATTGTATGGTATGGTATGGCATGGTAAGGTATGGTAAGGTATTACCAGGTAAGGTAGAATACTGTATGGTATGGTAAGGTATGGTATAGTATGGTACGGTATGGTAATGTATTGTAAGGTATGGTAAGGTATGGTCAGGTATTGTAAGGTATGGTAAGGTATTGTAAGGTATGGTATGGTATGGTAAGGTAAGGTAAGGTATGGTATGGCATGGTAAGGTATGTTATGGTATTTTATGGTATTTTAGGTTTGGTAAGGCATGGTATGGTAAGGTATGGTTAGGTATTGTATGGTATGGCAAGGTATGGTAAGGTATGGTATGGTATGGTATGGCATGGTAAGGTATGGTAAGGTATTACTAGATAAGGTAGACTACGGTATGGTATGGTAAGATATGGTATGGTATGGTACGGTATGGTAATGTATTGTATGGTATGGTAAGGTATCGTATGGTATGGTAAGGTATGGTGAGGTATGGTATAGTATGGTAAGGTATGGTAAGGTATGGTAAGATATGGTAAAATATGGTAAGGTAATGTATGGTATGGTAAGGTAAGGTATGGTAAGGTAATGTATGGTAAGGTATGGTATGGTAAGGTATGGTAAGGTATGATAAGATGTGGTAAGGTATGGTAAGGTAAATGTTATGGTTGTATGGTTAAGGTATGTATGGTATGGTAAGGTAAGGTATGGTATGGTAAGGTATGGTATGTATGGTAAGGTATGGTATGGTAAGGTAAGGTATGGTATGGTATGGCATTGTATGGTAAGGTATGGTAGGGTATGGTAAGGTATTACTAGGTAAGGTAGACTACGGTATGGTATGGTATGGTAAGGTATGGTAAGGTATGGTAAGGAATGGTAAGGTATGGTAATGTATTGTAAGGTATGGTAAGGTATGGTTAGGTATGGTAAGGTATTACTAGGTAATGTAGACTACGGTATGGTATGGTAAGGTGTGGTATGGCATGGAAAGGTATGGTAAGGTATTATTAGGTAAGGTAGACTACGGTATGGTATGGTAAGGTATGGTATGGTAAGGTATGGTAATGTATTGTAAGGTATGGTAAGGTATGGTAAGGTATGGTAAGGTATGGTAAGGTATGGTAAGGTATGGTAAGGTATGGTTAGGTATGGTATGGTATGGCATGGTAATGTATGGTAATGTATTACTAGGTAAGGTAGAATACGGTATGTATTGTAAGGTATGGTATGGTAAGGTATGGTAAGATATGGTAACGTATGGTAAGGTATGGTAAGGTAATGTATGGCTTGGTAAGGTAAGGTAATGTATGGTAAGGTATTGTAAGGTATGGTATGGTAAGGTATGGTAAGGTATGGTATGGTATGGTAAGGTAAGGTATGATATGGTATTTTATGGTAAGGTATGGTATGGTATTTTAAGGTATGGTAAGGTATGTTATGGTAAGGGATGGTAAGGTATTGTAAAGTATGGTAAGGTATGGTATGGCATGGTAAGGTATGGTATGGTATCACTAGGTAAGGTAGAATACGGTATGGTATAGTAAGGTATGGTATGGTAAAGTATGGTAATGTATTGTAAGGTATGGTAAGTTATACTAAGGTATGGTATGGTAAGGTATGGTAATGTATTACTAGGTAAGGTATAATACGGTATGGTATTGTAAGGTATGGTAAGATATGGTAAGGTATGGTAAGGTATGGTAAAGAATAGTAAGGTATGGTAAGGTATGGTAATATATGGTAAGGTATGGTAAGGTATGGTAAAGTATAGTAAGGTATGGTAAGGTATGGTAAGGTATGGTAAGGTATGGTAAGTATGGTAAGGTATGGTAAGGTATGGTAAGGTATGGTAAGGTATGGTAAGGTATGGTAATGTAAGGTAAGGTATGGTAATGTATGGTATGATAAGGTAAGGTATGGTATGATAAGGTATTGTAAGGTATGGTAAAGTATGGTAAGGTAATGTATGGTATGGTAAGGTATGGTAAGGTAATGTATGGTAAGGTATGGTAAGGTATGGTAAGGTATGGTAAGGTATGGTAAGGTATGGTATGGTATGGTAAGATATGGTATGGTATGGTATGGCATGGTAAGGTATGGTAAGGTATTACTAGGTAAGGTAGAATACGGTATGGTATGGTAAGGTATGGTATGGTATGGTAAGGTAATGTATCGTAAGGTAATGTATGGTAAGGTAATGTATGGTACGGCTAGGTATGGTAAGGTAATGTATGGTAAGGTTAGGTATTTTAAGGTAATGTATGGTAAGGTAATGTATGGTACGTTAATGTATGGTAAGGTAATGTATTGTAAGATAATGTATGGTAAGGTATGGTATGGTAATACATGGTACGGTATGGTATGGTATGGTATGGTATGGTATGGTATGGTAAGGTATGTTATGGTATTGTATGGTATTTTAATGTTTGGTAAGGTATGGTATGGTAAGGTATGGTTAGGTATTGTAAGGTATGGTAAGGTATGGTAAGGTATGGTATGGTATGGTAAGGTATGGTAAGGTATGGTATGGTATGGCATGGTAAGATATGGTAAGGTATTACTAGGTAAGGTAGAATACGGTATGGTATGGTATGGTATGGTACGTTATGGTAATGTATTGTAAGGTATGGTATGGTATGGTAAGGTATGGTATGGTACGGTACGGTATGGTATGGTATGGTATGGCATTACTAGGTAAGGTAGAATACGGTATGGTATTGTTAGGTATGGTATGGTAAGGTATGGTAATATATGGTAAGGTTTGGTAAGGTATGGTAAGGTAAGGTATAGTAAGGTATGGTAAGGTATGGTAAGGTATGGTAAGGTATGGTAATGTATGGTAAGGTATGGTAAGTGTATGGTAAGGTATGGTAAGGTATGGTAAAGTATGGTAAGGTAATGTATGGTATGGTAAGGTAAGGTATGGTAAGGTAATGTATGGTAAGATGTGGTAAGGTATGGTATGGTATGGTAAGGTATGGTATGGTATTTTAAGGTATGGTATGGTAAGGTATGGAAGGTATGGTATGGTATGGTAAGGTATGGTATGGTAAGGTTTGGTATGGTATGGCATGGTAAGGTATGGTATGGTACTACTAGGTAAGGTAGCATACGGTATGGTATGGTAAGGTGTTGTATGGTAAGGTATGGTAATGTATTGTATGGTATGGTAAGGTATGGTAAGGTATGGTATGGCATGGTAAGGTATGGTAATGTATTACTAGGTAAGGTAGAATACGGTATGGTATTGTAAGGTATGGTAAGATATGGTAAAGTATGGTAAGATATGGTACGGTATGGTATGGTAAGGTAAGGTAATGTATGGTAAGGTATTGTAAGGTATGGAACGGTATGGTATGGTATGGTAAGGTATGGTATGGTATGGTATGGTATGGTATGTTATGGTATGGTAAGGTAAGGTATGATATGGTATGGTATGGTAAGGTATGGTAAGGTAATTTATGGTAAGGTTAGGTATGGTAAGGTTAGATATGGTAAGGTAATGTATGGTAAGGTAAGGTATGGTAATGTATAGGTATAGTAATGTATGGTAAGGTAATGTATGGTAAGGTAATGTATTGTAATATATGGTATGGTAGTCAGGTACAGTAGAGTAGTGATCCCGTCATGTGCCTCGCATGCCTTAAAGTGAACTGTTTGAAGCCGAATGAGGAAATTTACCTGCCTTAAATTTCCAGTCCGGAATATGCCAAACATGCTAATTTTGAACCCAAATTGTATACACTGAAACAACGGATAATGAGACCTGAGCAATTAGTGGCAACTGTTTTTCCTGGATCGAACCAGTACTAGGACACATTGTCCTTGATAAAATAAACCGGCACTTTTGTTTTGTGCCTCGGCCGGGGATCGAACTCACGAAATCCCGCTTTGGAGTCAAGGGCGCTAACTACTTCGCTGCCTGTGCGGTTGTATTCAACCTATATTCTCACATTCATAGTCAGGTCAGTCAATGGTTGCATTCATAGGCCCATCTACCTGTTTGTACTGACACAGGCAGACCTAGCCTGCAGTTGTCAGTATGCATTGGTGATCATTCTGGAGTATTGATGTCATTCTGTACATCCTTCTCAATCTTGAATTGATTACATTATGATATACAATTGATAAATTAATCTATTCTACGTTTGAGGAATCCATATCAGGAAATGCTGTTGGGTTTGAGCAACCTTCAACATTGAGTTGTATAGGACACGATGTTACAAACTGGATTATGTGTTGCCTATGCCAAAGGAAGACTTCTGAGAAATTACGAACACCTTCGTTGAGTGAATGCCTTATCAACATATATCACAATCCATTGCCTGGAACAATTAAAACTTTGGAACGACTTGACATATGAAGTGGCATAGCAGAAATGACGGAGCAAAATGGCATATGGCATAAATCATGCTTCCACATGTGTAATCTGCAGAAGATCGGGAGAGCAGTAAAGAGACAGCAAGTTTGTGTGGAACCGATAGCGATAAAAGAAGCTTAGAAAGAGTCTTGGTACAACATTGCATGGTAGTTGTTTCTTTTACAATAAATCTGATGGTAGACCACATAAAGTAGAAACAATGGAAATCGATAATAAAATGCGACATATTGCAACTGCGATATCAGATATCCAAATTCTAGCCAAACTTTCAGAAGGTGATATGGTAATAAAAGAGACGCAGAATATCATGGAAATTATTTGTTCACATTTTATAGCAAGTAAAATAGACAGTACCACTATTCCATCTGTACAAGCATATACGTGTGGTAAATATGTTGTTCTATCGTCTAACACTGCAACAGAAAATCACTTCTTGTCGCATCAAAAGGACGTATATGTGATGACATGATTACATTAATGAAGGCTGTTAATATAGTGCGTAACGGTATTGTTGATGCTAATTTCAGATTTCCTTGGCATCGGTCGGGATATCTCACATGAAGCAGAGAGCGATACAATTGTGCCTGAATCTGTCTCGGCTATGATTCAGCTATCAGTCTTCAATGCAGTACAACGCCACATATAAGGCAGTTGTGGTTTATGGCTGTGAGCCTCCTCCAACTACTCAATATGAATTAGGCCTTGTGACAGCAGATCAAATGGTGCATGTTGCCGACAACCTTGGTAAGACAATGATAGGTCAACATGAAACATCTCAGTTGACACAAGACCACAAGCCATAACAGTACTATTCCCATTGTTTCGTGACGCCGCTCCCACTACGGTTATGGTAAAGCAGGGAATGTCAATTATCAAACTAGTGGTAGCTATGAACCCTGGCCAGATCCCTGTACCGGCAGTCGATCAACAACATTGGCCAAGAAGATACGATGGCTTTGGCCAAATGAGTATGGACTTTATAATTGCATGGTGTTGAGGCATTCATATAGAGATGACGGTAATTCTTGAAGGTGATTGGAGATTAGTTAGATGGAAATGGTTTCTTGCTACCCTGACTGACAGAGCATAACATGTTCAGAAAGGGTCAATATGTGAAGAGGGTAGTGTGGGTTATTTCCTATGTTACTTCGTCGAGTGGATACAGCATACGCAGAAGACAGAACCGAAGATAAACATATAATGCCAATGGATGAGTGGATTT
The DNA here is from genome assembly GCA_014843695.1 of Archivesica marissinica. NCBI lineage: Eukaryota > Metazoa > Mollusca > Bivalvia > Venerida > Vesicomyidae > Archivesica > Archivesica marissinica. Next base: position 66,054 of record JABXNX010000136.1, on the reverse strand, counting down.
GCCAATCTACACATTCGTACCCTCAGTTTGACTAATGAAAGACGACAATGAAGCTACAATTACTCTTGATAGTATTCCTCCAAGCTCAGAGGGAAGCGAGATTAAACTTGTATAATGAGTGTCTTTCCGATATGCTTCCGTTGGTTCTTGCTCTAGATCACGTCCATTACGCCCGTTGGCAATCTGTCCATCTGAATGATCTGGAACGCATTGATATCACAAGTCCCTCAACAAATCAAGCATTTAATGAAGGGGATTTTGTCACACATAAATCAAAGCACTGATTTTCAGCAATTGTACACAACCAAGTACACGAGCAACTCATTGCCGTTATAAAAGGTGATGGTGGGTTTACATGGATTACATACACTCAAGCGATTGGAATAACCAAATTATTACTAGAAATCGAAGACAGTAAGACCATTTGTAGCTCGAGTGCGAAGGGGATTACAATCTACTCAGACGCAAGGTTTCTGAAGTTAACTGGAGTTCAATGTTCTGATAACAATATCGAAATATATGTTGACCCCTTCACATCACAACCTCTGAAATTCTGTTCCGAGAGTCTGACGGGTTGGGCATACTGCAAAGCCAAACGTTCGAACACCATTGGTGATTGGCAGAAATACCGAATGGAGCACAATATCACTACTACTCTCTACTACTAAGCAAAGCACGCACAAGCCTTTCCGCCAACATTGCAGAACACATTCGTTCTCCTGGTCTACCGTCTTCTTCATTCTGGAAAATTCTTAAACGGTTCACTAAATCTACATATTCCAACATAGGAATCACAGTCTTGAAACACAACGGCCAATATTTCACATCCAATATCGACAAAGCCAATCTTCTCAGTAACTGCTTCCAATCTAATACTCTCCTTGATGATGTCAGTCGTCACCTACCGCCCTCTTTACTGATACCACCCCATATTTGGACGCAATTGTCGCCACTGAAGATGAACTCGTGACCGTACGGAGATATATTGAGACTGGGAAGGCAACCAGGCCTGAACTTGTAAACAACATAATTCTCAAGGAACTATCATTCGAGCCGGTCCTCTATGTTCACTCTTGAATGCTTCATTGTCTAGTGATATTGTCGGTTGTGTTCCAAATGACTCCGCTGTTAATCAACTCTCTTACATCTATCAGAATTTCTGTGAAACTCTAGACGTAAGTAAGGAAGATAGAGCCGTATTCTGCGACCTATCAAAAGCTTTCGACCGGGTATGGCATAAGGGTCTCCTGTTCAAGCTGTCGCAGAAGGGCATAGCTGTGTCTCTTCTCTTGTGGCTTACTGAGTATCTAGCAAACCAAAGTTTTCGCTGAGTGTGAGTCTGATATTCTTCCTATCCAAGCTGGTCTTCTACATGATTCGATTTTTGGCTCTCTTCTTTTCATTGTCTTTATCAATGATATTGTAGACTAAATAGGTTCAAACATTCGTCTCTTTGTCGATGACAAAGCGTGTATTTCATTGTCGATGACCCTATCTCGGGTGCTACCCAACTTAACACGGACCTCCAAAGGAGTTCATGCTGGGCTGGCATGTGGCTTATCACAATCAACTAGAGATGGGACCGAATATTCGAATATTCGAATCCTATTTCGATATTCGAAAACAAAATGAAATTTAAAACAAATATGTTTTCAGTATTTTATACTATTTGTTATTTCTAGTTATTTCAATCCAGAATATACACTGATTCAAAGATTCTCGGGTGTTTGTTTAAGTGCGAACATTTGGCCACCTGTACTCAAACTCATGTGCACTCAGTAGTTTTTATAATGTGTTGTTTTAGAAGTATGGCTTCAAACAATATTTAATGGGGCCAATTACACATGCAAATACAAATGGAGCTGTAGTACAGTTGTTAACACATTGGACTGGTAATCCAGGGATCGCAGGTTCGATCCCACCTCTGACCCTAATCAAATTAACAGTCTTTCATGTGGTATTTTAAACCGAGGTCTCGTGTCGGTGCTATACACTAGAATGGGTCTCTGTCTGTATCATTGTACTATCCTCCAAAAATCTAAAATGACTATTCTCTTCAGGAGTCGTCGCTCAGGAGGCAACCGGTAGCGTAAAGCACACTCAAATCATTCACCGGCTCCGTAGTCGAGAGATTTAGGTCGCTGATTTGTATACCATTGTAGCATATCATCACTGGTTATATTGCGAGAACTGAATCGCCTTATTGGGATTAGTAGGTATAACGTCACACAGAGAGCAAAACAAAATGGTGGCCGCCTATATAGCAATTTTAATTTGTACAATATTCTTTCATTAGCTTAAAATTATTAGGAAAACCTTTCTGAAAATATATAAGCTTGCTCAATCGATTGAAGACGTTCTTGGTTTAAACTAGCCTGGGTGCCAGTCTATCGATTTTTCACTGTTTAACTTCTGGTAAAATGACAGCCTGAGGAAACATGCTTTCCGATCGTAGCGCCATCTACTTACATTTGATTTGATTTGAAGAACGACAACTCTTCCCTACAAGATAATATTGCTGAATATAGAAACGGAATTCTATCGGAAACAGCCGAACAGGCACACTTATACACGATTATACACTTCATTTCCGAATACACACGAATGCTCCCGTAGACTCATAGACTTATAAGGAATAGTAGGTATGACGTCACACAGAGAGTAAGCACAATGGCCACCACTTATATAGCAATTTTAATTTGTATAATATTCTTTCATTGGCTACATAATTTATACTTAATAACTATATTATTATAGTTCGTAAAATAGTGTTTAGTTTAAATATATTTATTTTCTGTGTCTATACATGATTATTTACAACAACTGATATAAGGAATTGGACAGAAAGCTGTATAGCTTATGATTGTCCTCTCCTTTCTAAATAATATACACACACATTTCATGGCATAATAGTTTACAATTTCATAAATCAATGATTTTTCTTTAGGGAAAATGTAATGTTTTAGAATGATAACATATATGTACTTACATATAACATTACTAAACTATGTAAATATGTATTAGTTAAGAGTACAGAACATGACAGGTTTTGAAAATTAAATGAAAGAGAAACAACAATTAGAAGATGAGAAACAAAAAGTAAATGAACATAGAGAAGGAGAAAAGAGATATACAGAATGAATGAACAACACTCCGCCATGATTCTTGGAAGCGACAGGGCGAGAATTTCGACAAGAAATTGCACAACATTATCAGTGATGGAAAGGAAAATATACTCATTCGAAATAAAATGTATTATAAACCATTGTAAACCTACTTCATTTCACAAACTAACTGAAGTAAAACCGTTCTGTGTCTCTAATATAATTACCTATAACACTGAACGATGCTGCATTCGATTCATATGTAAGCCTCGGATTTCCTTGCAGAATGACATCCATTGTAGGACTACAAACTTGAGAGATTGAATTCAGCATTCCGTAAATGTGTGTATTGTGAACAAACAAGGAAATAGTGGTGAGAATTTTCAATTGCTCCACATTCACAATATGGCGAATCAATTATGTTCTTATCAAACAAATCAGAACAGAGAGAACTGCAGTGAGTACGTAATCTTGTGTGAAGTATTTGAAGTTTTCGATCTCCTGTATAGAAATAACCCGGCACTTTCGGTAAGTCATTGATTAACAGACGTTTGAAGGCTGCTACTGTGCCTGTATTTTGTGTCAAAACGGGAAGAGCATTTAAATCTCTAATAACTGATGGAAGAAATGACTTGTAATAAAAATCGGTACGTGTGAATATGCTCTGTATATTTTGTGAATTTCTTAATGGATACCGATGAACATTACTAGCAGATGATGGAACAAGATTTGAAAGATATGCTGGAGTAAGATTGTTTTTCATTTTATAGAAGAGAATTAGCTTATGCTTGAATCGTCTTGTTTCAAGTGATTCCCACCAACTTCGGGGTGTTCTCACTTTCCCCACTTTATAGATTCCAGGTAAAGAAGTAGGGATTTTGTAAGTGGGGAAAGTGAGACGTCTTTGTTATGGTTAACAATGGACTTAATTGGTGATAATTGACCAAATTTGGTATTCTGTACAGCGAAAAGTTTGTAACCACAAATTGAATGGTGTTTTAAATTGATAAAAGTAACATAGGATGGTGTTTTATTAACTTTTATTACATACATTTGACCAATAAAGAGGATACACATGCTTATTGTTTTGTGTTCCTTCACCATATATTATTTAATAAGCACATTTAGCGACTTAGTAGCACATATAAATGTCACATTTATTTTCATGGAGAAATAATGAGTGTTCAGCAGACTAAATCCTCAAATTGTTGGTCATACACAATATTGTTCATGGTCCTAGCTTGGTGAGATGTGATGCTGCGTCGGCGTACTCCATGACATCTACTTCCCCAGACTCGAGTCTCTGCTTCAGGTGGCCCAATCTCTCCTCGATGACCCGGTACAGCCGCTTCTTTGGTCGCCGCTTTTTCTGGAATAGTTTCATGACTTTGTAGACGTTGGGGTGCGGGTGGGTGAGAAGTCCGTTGACCTTGTTGTGCCAACCTTCAACATGATTTGTAGTACGTGGCCCGTCGTTGTCGTAGTGGTTCCACATCGGCTGTGGGGAAAGTGAGACAGTCTGCACTGGCCAAAAATCAAAAAGTGGGGAAAGTGAGATACAACCCCAACTTCTACCATAAGTTTAGCAATTGATACCCGTTTCGTAGTCCCGGTAACAATTCTGGCAGCCTCTTGTTGAATTTGTTCCACATCTATTTTTTCATATTGGGTTCAGTTGTCAAATAGAATATCACCATACTCGAGAATCGGTCGTATAAATGTTAGATATATTATCTCTAATGACTTTCTATCGAGTTGCAATTTTAATTTTTTCATTATATTTATCATTTTCCATACTTTAGTTTTCATGTATTCTATATGTGTGGACCAGAGAAGATTATGATGCCGGACTTCTGTTATCTGTTGAGTTTGCATTTGAAGTGGAGGGTGATAATTATTTCATTTTTTAAATAGTGTTTAATAAAATCGATTTTATTTTGATCAAAATCACTTGTAGTGCAGTAAGATTATTTTCTTTTCTAGTGAAACATTTTTGGTAAAATCGCCCCCGCCCCTCCCCCACACACACTTGTGAAGGTGTTGGCGACAATCTGGGGCCGATTTGGGAACGAGTTGACCTGTGAAAGATTTTGCTAGGAAGCGAGGTTACGATGCCTATTTGAAACATGACTTATGTCTATATAAATAATATAAAAAACATATATCATGATCTGGTGATTAGTGTGTACATGTATACATATGGTTACGTTCTCTAAATAGAAAATTTTAATATGATCTTGTTTCAGAACTATTGTGCAGCAATGGGTGGATATTTAGTCGAGATGGAAACTGAAGCTGAAGACGAATATCTCCGGAACATAACGATACACAGTATACGTACGCAACATTGTTGTACTAAATTAACACACGCACGATACACAGTATAAGTACGTAACATTGTTGTACTAAATTAACGCACGCACGATACACTGTATAAGTACGTAACATTGTTGTACTAAATCAACGCACGCACGATACACAGTATAACTACGTAACAATGTTGTAACGCACGCACGATACACAGTATAAGTACGTAACATTGTTGTACTAATTAACGCACGCACGATACACAGTATACGTACGTAACATTGTTGTACTAAATTAACGCACGCACGATACACAGTATACGTAAGTAACATTGTTGTACTAAATTAACGCACGCACGATACACAGTATACGTAAGTAACATTGTTGTACTAAATTAACGCACGCACGATACACAGTATACGTAAGTAACATTGTTGTACTAAATTAACGCACGCACGATACACAGTATAAGTATGTAACACTGTTTTACTAAATTAACGCACGCACGATACACAGTATAAGTAATACAATCTTGCATTGAAAGACAAAGCCTTGGGTTTATTCCTGATGTGCTTGGATTACTTATAGAAAATTTTAATATGATCTTGTTTCAGAACTATTGTGCAGCAATGGGTGGATATTTAGTCGAGATGGAAACTGAAGCTGAAGACGAATATCTCCGGAACATAACGATACACAGTATACGTACGTAACATTGTTGTACTAAATTAACACACGCACGATACACAGTATAAGTACGTAACATTGTTGTACTAAATTAACGCACGCACGATACACTGTATAAGTACGTAACATTGTTGTACTAAATCAACGCACGCACGATACACAGTATAACTACGTAACAATGTTGTAACGCACGCACGATACACAGTATAAGTACGTAACATTGTTGTACTAAATTAACGCACGCACGATACACAGTATACGTACGTAACATTGTTGTACTAAATTAACGCACGCACGATACACAGTATAAGTATGTAACACTGTTTTACTAAATTAACGCACGCACGATACACAGTATAAGTAATACAATCTTGCATTGAAAGACAAAGCCTTGGGTTTATTCCTGATGTGCTTGGATTACTTAGGAAGTATGATCTCATGCATTATGTAGATATCTTTCTTGAAACTGCATACTTTGCATCGAAATATCAATGGAAATATATTCTTAAACGGAATGTATATGGAATTGATTCCGAAAAAGATACTCTATCAGCATGTAGCTCCTTGCCTACAGGTATTGGTAAAACTATATTCCAAAAACAGGAACCGTGTACTATCTGGCAATTAAGTGGTAAATTCCCAAGCGTAGAAATGTACTGTTTCACAGCTATATATGTACTGTGTAGATTACTTTCTTTCTCACGTCCTGAGTTATGCACACAATGCGATAAATGTGTTGTGAACTTAGTTGTTCATAAGCTGTTATTATGTACATCTCAGGATACATTAAGAAAGTGCTTATGGCAGAACATAGGTTGTGTGACTGGTATTAAGACATATATTGATTTTATAACACAACCACCCGAGACACAGATATATGATATGCTTGCAGGACTGGAGACACATGAACTTCCAGACACCGCAAGCGATACTATGTTTTAAGGCATTCTGGCAAATGCTCCAAACTTAAGGTTGTGGTAAATCAGTAATCTAAACATGTTTGCATCTTTTTACATACTATTGTGTTGCTTTTAGGTACCTGAACCGTTTTCTCTTCTGAAGAATGGTGTTCCGGTTATAAACACTGTATCAGCCTTTGTGTGCGCTACCATCATCTCTTTCCCTTGCATTTCGTTTCGGCAAGTTATGATGATCGGTAGACACTAATTAATAGTTGCATGGTTATGTCAGTTCTTATGACCATTATTGTACACTTGTACTAGTTTTGTATATATGTATGTTTATATGTGTCAATGTAAAACGTGTAATTGTATATTATGTATGTTCACTTGTGCTCTTCATGTATATGGAGGTAATAACATGATTACTAAATTAACGCACGTACGATACACAGTATACGTATGTAACATTGTTATACTAAATTAACGCACGCACGATACACAGTATAAGTACGTAACATTGTTGTACTAAATCAACGCACGCATGATACACAGTATACGTACGTAACATTGTTTTACTAAATTAACGCACGCACGATACATAGTATAAGTATGTAACATTGTTGTACTAAATTAACGTATACACACAATAACGCATGCACCCACCGCCCCCGCCCGTACACTTGTGAAGAAGTAGTCAAATCAAACTGAAAAACAGCATTGATACCGTTTACCTGTCAACCTGACGTCACTGTGTTTACACACTATTCTTCCGCCAAATGTTACAGTATACCCCACCTTCAGTTTACAGTTGACTGATTTCTTATATTACATATTATCTACACATCAACCAATCTGAAGTCACATAATTTCTCCAAAAAAATACAAAAACTATACACTGGCTGTCACGAAAATGCATTTTTGACCAAAATGAAAAATGAACTATATTATTTATCAGGACTACATTCGGGTGGACCTCAGATGCACTTCCGCCTATGTACTTATATACAACCTTATAGCCACAAGTAGTGTGCTAGATTTGGACCAAATTAAACATAGTGTAAATATGTAAACTTCACTCATATATGTGCATATATGTATGTAGCATTGACTAGAACAATGCCATTCCGTATGTAAGAACCCAATTTGCAAGTCAATCTGATATACATATAATACAGCGTACAGTTAGACATATATTAAGCAACACGCCAATCGACATTTATTTGAATACAACGCTAGTATGTCACGATACTTTGACCTTGTAACAGCATGTATATCACCATGTACTTAAACACAACGCTAGTATTGCATGTTAGTTTGACCTTGTAACAGCATGCTTATCGCCATTTACTTGAACACAACACTAGTATTGCACGTTAGTTTGACCTTGTAACAGCATGTATATCGACAATGACTTGAACAAAACGCTAGTATGTCATGTTAGTTTAACCTTGTAACAAAATCGCCAATGACTTTATTAAAACGCCAGTATGTCATGTTAGTTTGACCTTATAACAGCCTGTCTATCGTCAATGACTTGATTAAAACGCCAGTATGTCATGTTAGTTTGACCTTATAACAGCCTGTCTATCGTCAATGACTTGATTAAAACGCCAGTATGTCATGTTAGTTTGACCTTATAACAGCCTGTCTATCGTCAATGACTTGATTAAAACACCAGAATGTCATGTTAGTTTGACCTTGTAATAGCCTGTCTATCGTCAATGACTTGATTAAAACGCCAGTATGTCATGTTGGTTTGACCTTGTAGCTGGCTAGTCTATCGCCATTTACTCGAATACAACGCTAGTATTTGTCGTTACTTTGACCTTGTAATAGCATATATATCGCCAATGTGGTATATTCTACCGAAATGCAACACTCGTAGTTCATGTACAGTTATCTCTTGACACAAGGAGGTATCATCAACCTTAATACAACATTCGTAGTTTTTGTACATTATGCTCACGTTACAATGTAGTAGCATCTACCTTAATACACCGCTCGTAGTTTTTGTACATTATGCTCACGTTACAATGTAGTAGCATCTACCTTAATACACCGCTTGTAGTTTTTGTACATTATGCTCACGTTACATTATAGTAGCATCTACCTTAATACAACGCTCGTAGGTTTTGTACATTATGCTCACGTTACAATGTAGTAGCATCTACCTTAATACACCGTTCGTAGTTTTTGTACATTCAGCTTACGTTACAATGTAGTAGCATCTACCTTAATACAACGTTCTTAGTTTTTGTACATTATGCTCACGTTACAATGTAGTAGCATCTACCTTAATACAACATTCATAGTTTTTGTACATTATGCTCACGTTACAATATATAGCATATATCTTAGTACACAGCTCGTAGTTTTTGTACATTCAGCTCACTTTACAATGTAGTATATGTGTCTCCGACTTGTTACATATGTCTCCGACTTGTTACATATGTCTCCGACTTGTTACATGTGTCTCCGACTTGCTACATGTGTCGCCTAATTGTTACATGTGTCTCCGATTTGTTACATGTATCGCCGACTTGTTACATGTGTCTCCGACTTGTTACATATGTCTCCGACTTGTTACATGTGTCTCCGACTTGTTACATGTGACGCTTAATTGTTACATGTGTCGCCTACTTGTTACACGTGTCGCCTACTTGTTACACGTGTCTCCGGCTTGGTACTTGTGTTGCCGACTTATTAAATGTGTCTCCGACTTGTTACATGTGTCGCCGACTTGTTACATGTGTCGCCTAATTGTTACATGTGTCTCCGATTTGTTACATGTGTCGCCTAATTGTTACATGTGTCTCCGATTTGTTACATGTGTCGCCTACTTGTTACATGTGTCTCCGATATGTTAGGTGTGTCGCCTAATTGTTACATGTGTCTCCGAATTGTTACATGTGTCGCCTAATTGTTACATGTGTCGCCTAATTGTTACATGTGTCGCCTAATTGTTACATGTGTCGCCGACATGTTACATGTGTCGCCGACTTGTTACATGTGTCTCCGACTTGTTACATGTGTCGCCTAATTGTTACATGTGTCGCCTAATTGTTACATGTGTCGCCTAATTGTTACATGTGTCGCCGACTTGTTACATGTGTCGACTAATTGTTACATGTGTCGCCTAATTGTTACATGTGTCGCCTAATTGCTACATGTGTCGCCGACTTGTTACATGCATCGCCTACTTGTTACATGTGTCGCCGGCTTGATACATGCATCGCCGACTTGTTACATGTGTCTCCGACTTGTTACATGTGTCGCCTACTTGTTACATGTATCGCCGGCTTGCTACATGTGTCTCCGACTTGTTACATGTGTCGCCGACTTGTTACACGTGTCGCCTATTTGTTACATGTGTCGCCGGCTTGTTACATGTGTCTCCGACTTGTTGCATGTGTCGCCGACTTGTTACATGTGTCACCAACTTGTTACATGTGTATCCGACTTGTTACATGTGTCTCCGACTTGTTACATGTATCGCCTAATTGTTACATGTGTCGACTAATTGTTACATGTGTCGCCTAATTGTTACATGTGTCGCCTAATTGTTACATGTGTCGCCTAATTGTTACATGTGTCGCCTACTTGTTACATGTGTCTCCGACTTGTTACATGTGTCGCCTAATTGTTACATATGTCGCCTAATTGTTACATGTGTCTCCGATTTGTTACATGTGTCTCCGACTTGTTACATGTGTCGTCTAATTGTTACATGTGTCGCCTAATTGTTACATGTGTCTCCGATTTGTTACATGTGTCGCCTACTTGTTACGTGTGTCTCCGACTTGTTACATGTGTCGCCAACTTGATACATGTGTCTCCGACTTGTTACATGTGTCTCCGACTTGTTACATGTGTCTGCGACTTGTTACATGTGTCGCCTACTTGTTACACGTGTCGCCTACTTCCAACATGTGTCTCCGGCTTGTTACATGTGTCGCCGACTTGTTACATGTGTCTCCGACTTATTACATGTATCGCCGACTTGATACATGTGCCTCCGACTTGTTACACGTGTCTCCGACTTGCTACATGTGTCGCCTAATTGTTACATGTGTCTCCGATTTGTTACATGTATCGCCGACTTGTTACATGCATCGCCTACTTGTTACATGTGTCGCCGGCTTGTTACATGCATCGCCCACTTGTTACATGTGTCTCCGACTTGTTACATGTGTCGCCTACTTGTTACATGTATCGCCGGCTTGCTACATGTGTCTCCGACTTGTTACATGTGTCGCCGACTTGTTACATGTGTCGCCTATTTGTAACATGTGTCGCCGGCTTGTTACATGTGTATCTGACTTGTTACATGTGTCGCCGACTTGTTACATGTGTCTCCAACTTGTTACATGTGTATCCGACTTGTTACATGTGTCTCCGTCTTGTTACATGTATCGCCTAATTGTTACATGTGTCGACTAATTGTTACAAATGTCGCCTAATTGTTACATGTGTCGCCTAATTGTTACATGTGTCGCCTAATTGTTACATGTGTCGCCTACTTGTTACATGTGTCTCCGACTTGTTACATGTGTCGCCTAATTGTTACATATGTCGCCTAATTGTTACATGTGTCTCCGATTTGTTACATGTGTCTCCGACTTGTTACATGTGTCGTCTAATTGTTACATGTGTCGCCTAATTGTTACATGTGTCTCCGATTTGTTACATGTGTCGCCTACTTGTTACGTGTGTCTCCGACTTGTTACATGTGTCGCCAACTTGATACATGTGTCTCCGACTTGTTACATGTGTCTCCGACTTGTTACATGTGTCTGCGACTTGTTACATGTGTCGCCTAATTGTTACACGTGTCGCCTACTTCCAACATGTGTCTCCGGCTTGTTACATGTGTCGCCGACTTGTTACATGTGTCTCCGACTTATTACATGTATCGCCGACTTGATACATGTGCATCCGACTTGTTACATGTGTCTCCGACTTGCTACATGTGTCGCCTAATTGTTACATGTGTCTCCGATTTGTTACATGTATCGCCGACTTGTTACATGCATCGCCTACTTGTTACATGTGTCGCCGGCTTGTTGCATGCATCGCCCACTTGTTACATGTGTCTCCGACTTGTTACATGTGTCGCCTACTTGTTACATGTATCGCCGGCTTGCTACATGTTTCTCCGACTTGTTACATGTGTCGCCGACTTGTTACATGTGTCGCCTATTTGTAACATGTGTCGCCGGCTTGTTACATGTGTATCTGACTTGTTACATGTGTCGCCGACTTGTTACATGTGTCTCCAACTTGTTACATGTGTATCCGACTTGTTACATGTGTCTCCGACTTGTTACATGTATCGCCTAATTGTTACATGTGTCGCCTAATTGTTACATGTGTCGCCTAATTGTTACATGTGTCGCCTAATTGTTACATGTGTCTCCGAATTGTTACATGTGTCTCCGACTTGTTACATGTGTCGCCTACTTGTTACATGTATCGCCGGCTTGCTACATGTGTCTCCGACTTGTTACATGTGTCGCCGACTTGTTACATGTGTCGCCTATTTGTTGCATGTGTCGCCGGCTTGGTACATGTGTCTCCGACTTGTTACATGTGTCGCCGACTTGTTACATGTGTCTCCAACTTGTTACATGTGTATCCGACTTGTTACATGTGTCTCCGACTTGTTACATGTATCGCCTAATTGTGACATGTGTCGCCTAATTGTTACATGTGTCGCCTAATTGTTACATGTGTCGCCTAATTGTTACATGTGTCGCCTAATTGTTACATGTGTCGCCTACTTGTTACATGTGTCTCCGACTTGTTACATGTGTCGCCTAATTGTTACATATGTCGCCTAATTGTTACATGTGTCTCCGATTTGTTACATGTGTCTCCGACTTGTTACATGTGTCGTCTAATTGTTACATGTGTCGCCTAATTGTTACATGTGTCTCCGATTTGTTACATGTGTCGCCTATTTGTTACGTGTGTCTCCGACTTGTTACATGTGTCGCCAACTTGATACATGTGTCTCCGACTTGTTACATGTGTCTCCGACTTGTTACATGTGTCTGCGACTTGTTACATGTGTCGCCTACTTGTTACACGTGTCGCCTACTTCCAACATGTGTCTCCGGCTTGTTACATGTGTCGCCGACTTGTTACATGTGTCTCCGACTTATTACATGTATCGCCGACTTGATACATGTGCCTCCGACTTGTTACATGTGTCTCCGACTTGCTACATGTGTCGCCTAATTGTTACATGTGTCTCCGATTTGTTACATGTATCGCCGACTTGTTACATGCATCGCCTACTTGTTACATGTGTCGCCGGCTTGTTACATGCATCGCCCACTTGTTACATGTGTCTCCGACTTGTTACATGTGTCGCCTACTTGTTACATGTATCGCCGGCTTGCTACATGTGTCTCCGACTTGTTACATGTGTCGCCGACTTGTTACATGTGTCGCCTATTTGTAACATGTGTCGCCGGCTTGTTACATGTGTATCTGACTTGTTACATGTGTCGCCGACTTGTTACATGTGTCTCCAACTTGTTACATGTGTATCCGACTTGTTACATGTGTCTCCGACTTGTTACATGAATCGCCTAATTGTTACATGTGTCGCCTAATTGTTACATGTGTCGCCTAATTGTTACATGTGTCGCCTAATTGTTACATGTGTCGCCTAATTGTTACATGTGTCACCTAATTGTTACATGTGTCGACTACTTGTTACATGTGTCTCCGACTTGTTACATGTGTCGCCTAATTGTTACATGTGTCTCCGACTTGTTACATGTGTTGCCTAATTGTTACATGTGTCTCCTAATTGTTACATGTGTCGTCTACTTGTTACATGTGTCGCCTAATTGTTACATGCATCGCCGATTTGTTACATGTGTCTCTGATTTGTTACATGTGTCTCTGATTTGTTACATGTGTCGCCTACTTGTTACGTGTGTCTCCGACTTGTTACATGTCTCGCCGACTTGTTACATGTGTCTCCGACTTGATACATGTGTCTCCGACTTGCTACATGTGTCTCCGACTTGTTACATGTGTCACCTACTTGTTACATGTGTCGCCAACTTGTTACACGTGTCGCCTACTTGTTACATGTGTCACCGGCTTGTTACATGTGTTGCCGACTTAGTAAATGTGTCTCCGACTTATTACATGTATCGCCGACTTGGAACATGTGTCTCCGACTTGTTACATGTGTCTCCGACTTGTTACATGTGTCTCCGACTTGTTACATGTATCGCCGACTTGTTACATGCATCGCCTACTTGTTACATGCGTCGCCGGCTTGTTACATGCATCGCCGACTTGTTACATGTGTCTCCGACTTGTTACATGTGTCGACTACTTGCTACATGTATCACCGGGTTGCTACATGTGTTTCCGAATTGTTACATGTGTCGCCGACTTGTTACATGTGTCGCCTACTTGTTACGTGTGTCTCCGACTTGTTACATGTGTCGCTGACTTGTTACATGTGTCTCCGACTTGTTACATGTGTCTCCGACTTGCTACATGTGTCTCCGACTTGTTACATGTGTCTCCGACAAGCTACATGTATCGGCGACTTGTTACATGCATCGACTACTTGATACATGTGTCGCCGGCTTGTTACATGTTTCTCCGGCTTGTTACATGTGTTGCCTACTTGCTACATGTATCACCGGGTTGCTACATGTGTTTCCGAATTGTTACATGTGTCGCCGATTTGCTACATGTGTCGCCTACTTGTTACGTGTGTCTCCGATTTGCTACATGTTTCACCGAATTGTTACATGTGTTTCCGACTTGTTACATGTGTCTCCGACTTGCTACATGTGTCTGCGACTTGCTACATGTGTCGCCTACTTGTTACATGTGTCGCCTACTTGTTACACGTGTCTCCGGCTTGTTACATGTGTTGCCGACTTGTTACATGTGTCTCCGGCTTGTTACATGTGTCTCCGGCATGTTACATGTGTCTCCGGCTTGTTACATGTGTTGCCGACTTGTTACATGTGTCGCCTACTTGTTACATGTGTCTCCGGCTTGTTACATGTGTTGCCGACTTATTAAATGTTTCTCCGACTTATTACATGTTTCTCCGACTTGTTACATGCATCGCCTACTTGTTACATGTGTCTCCGACTTGTTACATGTATCGCCGACTTGTTACATGCATCGCCTACTTGTTACACGTGTCTCCGACTTGCTACATGCATCGCCGGCTTGTTACATGTGTCGCAGACTTGTTGCATTTGTCTCCGACTTGTTACATGTGTCACTGACTTGTTACATGTATCGCCGACTTGTTACATACATCGCCTACTTGTTACATGTGTCTACAACTTGTTACATGCATCGCCGATCTGTTACATGTATCGCCGACTTGTTACATGCATCGCCTACTTGTTACACGTGTCGCCGACTTGTTACATGTGTCTCCGATTTGTTACATGTATCGCCTAATTGTTACATGTGTCGCCTAATTGTTACATGTTACATGTGTCGCCTAATTGTTACATATGTCGCCTACTTGTTACATGTGTCTCCGACTTGATACATGTGTCGCCTAATTCTTACATGTGTAGCCTAATTGTTACATGTGTCGACTACTTGTTACATGTGTCTCCGACTTGTTACATGTGTCGCCTAATTGTTACATGTGTAGCCTATTTGTTACATGTGTCGCCTACTTGTTACACGTGTCTCCGATTTGTTACATGTGTCTCCTACTTGTTACATGTGTCTCCGACTTGTTACATGTGTCTCCGACTTGTTACATGTGTCGCCGACTTGTTACATGTGTCGCCGACTTGTTACATGTGTCGCCTACTTGTTACATGTATCGCCGGCTTGCTACATGTGTCTCCGAATTGTTACATGTGTCGCCTAATTGTTACATGTTTCGCCTAATTGTTACATGTGTCGCCTACTTGTTACATGTGTCTCCGACTTGTTACATGTGTCGCCTAATTGTTACATGTGTCGCCTAATTGTTACATGTGTCTCCGATTTGTTACATGTGTCGCCTAATTGTTACGTGTGTCTCCGTCTTGATACATGTGTCGCCGACTTGTTACATGTGTCTCCGACTTGCTACATGTGTCTCCGACTTGTTACATGTGTCTCCGACTTGTTACAAGTGTCGCCTACTTGTTACATGTGTCGCCTACTTGTTACACGTGTCGCCTACTTGTTACATGTGTCATCGGCTTGTTTCATGTGTCGCCGACTTGTTACATGTGTCTCCGATTTATTACATGTATCGCCGACTTGGTACATGTGTCTCCGACTTGATACATGTGTCGCCTAATTGTCACATGTGTAGCCTAATTGTTACATGTGTCGACTACTTGTTACATGTGTCTCCGACTTGTTACATGTGTCGCCTAATTGTTACATGTGTAGCCTATTTGTTACATGTGTCGCCTACTTGTTACACGTGTCTCCGATTTGTTACATGTGTCTCCTACTTGTTACATGTTTCTCCGACTTGTTACATGTGTCTCCGACTTGTTACATGTGTCGCCGACTTGTTACATGTGTCGCCGACTTGTTACATGTGTCGCCTACTTGTTACATGTATCGCCGGCTTGCTACATGTGTCTCCGAATTGTTACATGTGTCGCCTAATTGTTACATGTTTCGCCTAATTGTTACATGTGTCGCCTACTTGTTACATGTGTCTCCGACTTGTTACATGTGTCGCCTAATTGTTACATGTGTCGCCTAATTGTTACATGTGTCTCCGATTTGTTACATGTGTCGCTTACTTGTTACGTGTGTCTCCGAATTGATACATGTGTCGCCGACTTGTTACATGTGTCTCCGACTTGCTACATGTGTCTCCGACTTGTTACATGTGTCTCCGACTTGTTACAAGTGTCGCCTACTTGTTACATGTGTCGCCTACTTGTTACACGTGTCGCCTACTTGTTACATGTGTCATCGGCTTGTTTCATGTGTCGCCGACTTGTTACATGTGTCTCCGATTTATTACATGTATCGCCGACTTGGTACATGTGTCTCCGACTTGCTACATGTGTCGCCGACTTGTAACATGTATCGCCAACTTGTTACATATGTCGCAGGCTTGCTACATGCATCGCTGACTTGTTACATGTGTCTCCGACTTGTTACATGTGTCGCCTACTTGTTACATGTATCGCCGGCTTGCTACATATGTCTCCGACTTGTTACATGTGTCTCCGACTTGTTACATGTGTCGCCGACTTGTTACATGTGTCTCCGACTTGTTACATATGTCTCCGATGGCTACATGTGTCGCCTACTTGCTACATATGTCTCCAACTTGCTACATGTGGATCCGACTTGTTACATGTGTATCCGTCTTGTTACATGTATCGCCTAATTGTTACATGTGTCTACGACTTGTTACATGCATCGCCGACTTGATACATGTATCGCCGACTTGTTACATGCATCGCCTACTTGTTACACGTGTCGCCTAATTGTTACATGTGTCGCCGACTTGTTACATGTGTCTCCGACTTGTTACATGTATCTCCGACATGTTACACGTGTCGCTTACTTGTTACATGTGTCTCCGGCTTGTTACATGTGTCACCGACTTGTTACATGTGTCTCCGACGTATTACATGTATCGCCGACTTGTTACATGTGTCGCCTAATTGTTACATGTGTCTCCAAATTGTTACATGTGTCGCCTAATTGTTACATTTGTCGCCGACTTTTTACATGTGTCGCCTACTTGTTATGTGTGTCTACGACTTGTTACATGTGTCGCCGACTTGTTACATGTGTCTCCGACTTATTACATGTATCGCCGACTTGGTACATGTGTCTCCGACTTGTTACATGTGTCGCCGACTTGTTACATGTATCGCCGATTTATTACATGTTTCGCCGGCTTGTTACATGCATCGCCGACTTGATACATGTGTCTCCGACTTGTTACATGTGTCGACTACTTGTTACATGTATCGCCGGCTTGCTACATGTGTCTCCGACTTGTTACATGTGTCGCCGACTTGTTACATGTGTAGCCTATTTGTTACATGTGTCGCCGGCTTGTTACATGTGTCTCCGACTTGTTACATGTGTCGCCGACTTGTTACATGTGTCTCCGACTTGATACATATATCTCCGATGGCTACATGTGTCGCCTACTTGTTACATATATCTCCAACTTCTTACATATGTCTCCAACTTATTACATGTGGATCCGACTTGTTACATGTGTATCTGTCTTGATACATGTGTCGCCTAATTGATACATGTGTCTCCGACTTGTTACATGTGTCGCCTAATTGTTACATGTGTCTCCGACTTGTTACATGTGTCGCCTAATTGTTACATGTGTCGCCTAATTGTTACATGTGTCGCCTAATTGTTACATGTGTCGCCTAAATGTTACATGTTTCGCCTAATTGTTACATGTGTCGCCTAAATGTTACATGTGTCGCCTAATTGTTACATGTGTCTCCGACTTGTTACATGTGTCGCCTAATTGATACACGTGTCGCCTAATTGTTGCATGTGTCTCCGATTTGTTACATGTGTCGCCGACTTGTTACATGTGTCGCCTACTTGTTACATGTGGCTCCGACTTTTTACATGTGTTGCCTAATTATTACATGTGTCTCCGACTTGTTACATGTGTCGCCTAATTGTTACATGTGTCTCCAATTTGTTACATGTGTCGCCTAATTGTTACATGTGTCTCCAAATTGTTACATGTGTCGCCTAATTGTTACATATGTCGCCGACTTATTACATGTGTCGCCTAATTATTACATGTTTCTCCGATTTGTTACATGTGTCGCCTAATTGTTACATGTGTCTCCAATTTGTTACATGTGTCGCCTAATTGTTACATGTGTCGCCGACTTGTTACATGTGTCGCCTAATTGTTATATGTCTCTCCAAATTGTTACATGTGTCGCCTAATTGTTACATGTGTCGCCGACTTTTTACAAGTGTCGCCTACTTGTTACGTGTGTCTACGACTTGTTACATGTGTCGCCGACTTGTTACATGTGTCTCCGACTTGCTACATGTGTCTCCGACTTGTTACATGTGTCGCCTACTTGTTACGTGTATCGCCGGCTTGCTACATGTGTCTCCGACTTGTTACATGTGTCGCAGACTTGTTACATGTGTCGCCTACTTGTTACATGTGTCTCCGACTTGTTACATGTGTCGCCTACTTGTTACATGTGTCACCTAATTGTTACATGTGTCGCCTAATTGTTACATGTGTCGCCTACTTGTTACATGTGTCTCCGACTTGTTACATGTGTCGCCTAATTGTTACATGTGTCGCCTAATTGTTACATGTGTCTCCGATTTGTTACATGTGTCACCTACTTGTTACGTGTGTCTACGACTTGTTACATGTGTCGCCGACTTGTTACATGTGTCTACGACTTGTTACATGTGTCTCCGACTTGTTACATGTGTCTCCGACTTGTTACATGTGTCGCCTACTTGTTACATGTGTCGCCTACTTGTTACACGTGTCGCCTACTTGTTACATGTGTCTCCGGCTTGTTTATGTGTCGCCGACTTGTTACATGTGTTTCCGACTTTTTACCTGTGTTGCCTAATTATTACATGTGTCTCCGACTTGTTACATGTGTCGCCTAATTGTTACATGTGTCTCCAATTTGTTACATGTGTCGCCTAATTGTTACATGTGTCGCCGACTTGTTACATGTGTCGCCTAATTGTTACATGTGTCTCCAAATTGTTACATGTGTCGCCTAATTGTTACATATTTCGCCGACTTGTTACATGTGTCGCCTAATTATTACGTGTTTCTCCGATTTGTTACATGTGTCGCCTAATTGTTACATGTGTCGCCGACTTGTTACATGTGTCGCCTAATTGTTACATGTGTCTCCAAATTGTTACATGTGTCGCCTAATTGTTACATGTGTCGCCGACTTTTTACAGGTGTCGCCTACTTGTTACGCGTGTCTACGACTTGTTACATGTGTCGCCGACTTGTTACATGTGTCTCCGACTTGCTACATGTGTCTCCGACTTGTTACATGTGTCGCCTACTTGTTACGTGTATCGCTGGCTTGCTACATGTGTCTCCGACTTGTTACATGTGTCGCCGACTTGTTACATGTGTCGCCTACTTGTTACATGTGTCTCCGATTTGTTACATGTGTCGCCGACTTGTTACATGTGTCGCCTACTTGTTACATATATCTCCAACTTCTTACATATGTCTCCAACTTATTACATGTGGATCCGACGTGTTACATGTATATCTGTCTTGTTACATGTGTCGCCTAATTGATACATGTGTCTCCTAATTGTTACATGTTTCGCCTAATTGTTACATGTGTCGCCTAAATGTTACATGTGTCGCCTAATTGTTACATGTGTCTCCGACTTGTTACATGTGTCGCCTAATTGATACACATGTCGCCTAATTGTTGCATGTGTCTCCGATTTGTTACATGTGTCGCCGAATTGTTACATGTGTCGCCTACTTGTTACATGTGTTTCCGACTTTTTACCTGTGTTGCCTAATTATTACATGTGTCTCCGACTTGTTACATGTGTAGCCTAATTGTTACATGTGTCTCCAATTTGTTACATGTGTCGCCTAATTGTTACATGTGTCTCCAAATTGTTACATGTGTCGCCTAATTGTTACATATGTCGCCGACTTGTTACATGTGTCGCCTAATTATTACATGTTTCTCCGATTTGTTACATGTGTCGCCTAATTGTTACATGTGTCTCCAATTTGTTACATGTGTCGCCTAATTGTTACATGTGTCGCCGACTTGTTACATGTGTCGCCTAATTGTTACATGTGTCTCCAAATTGTTACATGTGTCGCCTAATTGTTACATGTGTCGCCGACTTTTTACATGTGTCGCCTACTTGTTACCGTGTCTACGACTTGTTACATGTGTCGCCGACTTGTTACATGTGTCTCCGACTTGCTACATGTGTCTCCGACTTGTTACATGTGTCGCCTACTTGTTACGTGTATCGCCGGCTTGCTACATGTGTCTCCGACTTGTTACATGTGTCGCCGACTAGTTACATGTGTCGCCTACTTGTTACATGTGTCTCCGACTTGTTACATGTGTCGCCGACTTGTTACATGTGTCGCCTAATTGTTACATGTGTCGCCTAATTGTTACATGTGTCGCCTACTTGTTACATGTGACTCCGACTTGTTACATGTGTCGCCTAATTGTTACATGTGTCGCCTAATTGTTACATGTGTCTCCGATTTGTTACATGTGTCGCCTACTTGTTACGTGTGTCTCCGACTTGTTTATGTGTCGCCGACTTGTTACATGTGTCGCCGGCTTGTTACATGCATCGCCGACTTGTTACATGTGTCTCCGACTTGTTACATGTGTCGCCTACTTGTTACATGAATCGCCGGCTTGCTACATGTGTCTCCGACTTGTTACATGTGTCGCCGACTTGTTACATGTGTAGCCTATTTGTTACATGTGTCGCCGGCTTGTTACATGTGTCTCCGACTTGTTTCATGTGTCGCCGACTTGTTACATGTGTCTCCGACTTGTTACATATGTCTCCGATGGCAACATGTGTCGCCTACTTGGTACATATATCTCCAACTTGTTACATATGTCTCCAAATTGTTACATGTGGATCCGACTTGTTACATGTTTATCTGTCTTGTTACATGTGTCGCCTAATTGATACATGTGTCTCCGACTTGTTACATGTGTCGCCTAATTGTTACATGTGTCTCCGACTTGTTACATGTGTCGCCTAATTGAAAAAATGTGTCGCCTAATTGTTACATGTGTCGACTAATTGTTACATGTGTCGCCTAAATGTTACATGTTTCGCCTAATTGTTACATGTGTCGCCTAATTGTTACATGTGTCTCCAATTTGTTACATGTGTCGCCTAATTGTTACATGTGTCTCCAAATTGTTACATGTGTCGCCTAATTGTTACATATGTCGCCGACTTGTTACATGTGTCGCCTAATTATTACATGTTTCTCCGATTTGTTACATGTGTCGCCTAATTGTTACATGTGTCTCCAATTTGTTACATGTGTCGCCTAATTGTTACATGTGTCGCCGACTTGTTACATGTGTCGCCTAATTGTTACATGTGTCTCCAAATTGTTACATGTGTCGCCTAATTGTTACATGTGTCGCCGACTTTTTACATGTGTCGCCTACTTGTTACGCGTGTCTACGACTTGTTACATGTGTCGCCGACTTGTTACATGTGTCTCCGACTTGCTACATGTGTCTCCGACTTGTTACATGTGTCGCCTACTTGTTACGTGTATCGCCGGCTTGCTACATGTGTCTCCGACTTGTTACATGTGTCGCCGACTAGGTACATGTGTCGCCTACTTGTTACATGTGTCTCCGACTTGTTACATGTGTCGCCGACTTGTTACATGTGTCGCCTAATTGTTACATGTGTCGCCTAATTGTTACATGTGTCGCCTACTTGTTACATGTGACTCCGACTTGTTACATGTGTCGCCTAATTGTTACATGTGTCGCCTAATTGTTACATGTGTCTCCGATTTGTTACATGTGTCGCCTACTTGTTACGTGTGTCTCCGACTTGTTTATGTGTCGCCGACTTGTTACATGTGTCGCCGGCTTGTTACATGCATCGCCGACTTGTTACATGTGTCTCCGACTTGTTACATGTGTCGCCTACTTGTTACATGAATCGCCGGCTTGCTACATGTGTCTCCGACTTGTTACATGTGTCGCCGACTTGTTACATGTGTAGCCTATTTGTTACATGTGTCGCCGGCTTGTTACATGTGTCTCCGACTTGTTTCATGTGTCGCCGACTTGTTACATGTGTCTGCGACTTGTTACATATGTCTCCGATGGCAACATGTGTCGCCTACTTGGTACATATATCTCCAACTTGCTACATATGTCTCCAAATTGTTACATGTGGATCCGACTTGTTACATGTTTATCTGTCTTGTTACATGTGTCGCCTAATTGATACATGTGTCTCCGACTTGTTACATGTGTCGCCTAATTGTTACATGTGTCTCCGACTTGTTACATGTGTCGCCTAATTGAAAAAATGTGTCGCCTAATTGTTACATGTGTCGACTAATTGTTACATGTGTCGCCTAAATGTTACATGTTTCGCCTAATTGTTACATGTGTCGCCTAAATGTTACATGTGTCGCCTACTTGTTACATGTGTCTCCGACTTGTTACATGTGTCGCCTAATTGTTACATGTGTCGCCTAATTGTTGCATGTGTCTCCGATTTGTTACATGTGTCGCCGACTTGTTACATGTGTCGCCTACTTGTTACATGTGTCTCCGACTTTTTACATGTGTCGCCTAATTATTACATGTGTCTCCGACTTGTTACATGTGTCGCCTAATTGTTACATGTGTCACCAAATTGTTACATGTGTCGCCTAATTGTTACATGTGTCGCCGACTTGTTACATGTGTCGCCTAATTGTTACATGTGTCGCCGACTTGTTACAAGGTCGCCTAATTATACATGTGTCTCCGACTTGTTACATGTGTCGCTATGTTACATGTGTCTCAAATTGTTACATGTGTCGCCTAATTGTTACATGTGTCGCCGACTTGTTACATGTGTCGCCTAATTATTACATGTGTCTCCGACTTGTTACATGTGTCGCCTAATTGTTACATGTGTCGCCGGCTTGATACATGCATCGCCGACTTGTTACATGTGTCATCGACTTGTTACATGTGTCGCCTATTTGTTACATGTATCATCGGGTTGCTACATGTGTTTCCGACTTGTTACATGTGTCGCCGACTTGTTACATGTGTCGCCCACTTGTTACGTGTGTCTACGACTTGTTACATGTGTCGCCGACTTGTTACATGTGTCTCCGACTTGCTACATGTGTCTCCGACTTGCTACATATGTCTCCGACTTGTTACATGAGTCGCCTACTTGTTACGTGTGTCTCCGAATTGCTACATGTGTCTCCGACTTGTTACATGTGTCGCCTACTTGTTACATGTGTCGCCTACTTGTTACACGTGTCTCCGGCTTGTTACATGTGTCGCCGACTTGTTACATATGTAGCCTATTTTTTACATGTGTCGCCGGCTTGCTACATGTGTCTCCGACTTGTTACATGTGTCGCCGACTTGTTACATATGTCTCCGATGGCTACATGTGTCGCCTACTTGTTACATATGTCTCCAACTTGTTACATATGTCTCCAACTTGTTACATGTGTCGCCGACTTGCTACATGTGTCGTCGACTTGTTACATGTATCGCCGACTTGCTACATGTGTCTCCGACTTGTTACCTGTGTCGCCTACTTGTTACATATGTCTCCAACTTGTTACATATGTATCCGTCTTGTTACATGTGTATCCGTCTTGTTACATGTGTCTCCGACTTGTTACATGTGTCGCCTAATTGTTACATGTGTCGCCGACTTGTTACATGTGTCGCCGACTTGTTACATGTGTCGACGACTTGTTACATGTGTCTCCGACTTGTTACATGTATCGCCTAATTGTTACATGTGTCGCCTAATTGTTACATGTGTCGCCTAATTGTTACATGTGTCGCCTAATTGTTACATGTATCGCCGACTTGCTACTTGTGTCTCCGACTTGTTACCTGTGTCGCCTACTTGTTACATATGTCTCCAACTTGTTACATATGTATCCGTCTTGTTACATGTGTATCCGTCTTGTTAAATGTGTCTCCGACTTGTTACATGTGTCGCCTAATTGTTACATGTGTCGCCGACTTGTTACATGTGTCGCCGACTTGTTACATGTGTCGACGACTTGTTACATGTGTCTCCGACTTGTTACATGTATCGCCTAATTGTTACATGTGTCGCCTAATTGTTACATGTGTCGCCTAATTGTTACATGTGTCGCCTACTTGTTACAAGTGTCGCCTAATTATTACATGTGTCTCCGACTTGTTACATGTGTCGCCTAATTGTTACATGTGTCTCCAAATTGTTACATGTGTCGCCTAATTGTAACATGTGTCGCCGACTTGTTACATGTGTCGTTTAATTATTACATGTGTCTCCGACTTGTTACATGTGTCGCCTAATTGTTACATGTGTCGCCGGCTTGATACATGCATCGCCGACTTGTTACATGTGTCACCGACTTGTTACATGTGTCGCCTATTTGTTACATGTATCATCGGGTTGCTACATGTGTTTCCGACTTGTTACATGTGTCGCCGACTTGTTACATGTGTCGCCTA
Source organism: Archivesica marissinica (assembly GCA_014843695.1). Classification (NCBI taxonomy): domain Eukaryota; kingdom Metazoa; phylum Mollusca; class Bivalvia; order Venerida; family Vesicomyidae; genus Archivesica; species Archivesica marissinica. Next base: position 40,821 of record JABXNX010000136.1, on the reverse strand, counting down.
CTTGTTACGTGTGTCTACGACTTGTTACATGTGTCGCCGACTTGTTACATGTGTCTCCGACTTGCTACATGTGTCTCCGACTTGCTACATATGTCTCCGACTTGTTACATGAGTCGCCTACTTGTTATGTGAGTCTCCGAATTGCTACATGTGTCTCCGACTTGTTACATGTGTCACCTACTTGTTACATGTGTCGCCTACTTGATACACGTGTCTCCGGCTTGTTACATGTGTCGCCGACTTGTTACATATGTAGCCTATTTTTTACATGAGACGCCGGCTTGCTACATGTGTCTCCGACTTGTTACATGTGTCGCCGACTTGTTACATATGTCTCCGATGGCTACATGTGTCGCCGACTTGTTACATATGTCTCCAACTTGTTACATATGTCTCCAACTTGTTACATGTGGATCCGACTTGTTACATGTGTCTCCGACTTGCTACATGTGTCGTCAACTTGCTACATGTATCGCCGACTTGCTACATGTGACTCCGACTTGTTACCTGTGTCGCCTACTTGTTACATATGTCTCCAACTTGTTACATATGTATCCGTCTTGTTACATGTGTATCCGTCTTGTTACATGTGTCTCCGACTTGTTACATGTGTCGCCTAATTGTTGCATGTGTCGCCGACTTGTTACATGTGTCGCCGACTTGTTACATGTGTCGACGACTTGTTACATGTGTCTCCGATTTGTTACATGTATCGCCTAATTGTTACATGTGTCGCCTAATTGTTACATGTGTCGACTAATTGTTACATGTGTCGCCTAATTGTTACATGTATCGCCGACTTGCTACATGTGTCTCCGACTTGTTAGTTGTGTCGCCTACTTGTTACATATGTCTCCAACTTGTTACATATGTATCCGTCTTGTTACATGTGTATCCGTCTTGTTACATGTGTCTCCGACTTGTTACATGTGTCGCCTAATTGTTACATGTGTCGCCGACTTGTTACATGTGTCGCCGACTTGTTACATGTGTCGACGACTTGTTACATGTGTCTCCGACTTGTTACATGTATCGCCTAATTGTTACATGTGTCGCCTAATTGTTACATGTGTCGCCTAATTGTTACATGTGTCGCCTACTTGTTACATGTGTCGCCTAATTGATACATTTGTAGCCTAATTGTTACATGTGTCGCCGACTTGTTACATGTGTATCCGACTTTTTACATGTTTCTCCGACTTGTTACACATGTCTCCGACTTGTTACATGTGTCGCCTAATTGTTACATGTGTCCCCGACTTGTTACATGTGTCTCCGACTTGTTACATGTGTCGCCTAATTGTTACATGTGTCGTCTAATTGTTACATGTGTCGCTAATTGTTACATTTTGTCGCCTAAATTTAATGTTCGCCTCCTAATTGTTACAGGGGCGTAATGTGACATGTGCTCGCCCTCCTATTGTTACAGTGTCTCAGCCTTGGAACATGTCGCTCGGCCTAATTGTTACATGGTCGCATTAAATTGTTGCATGCTGTCTCCGATGTTTACATGTGTGCCGACGTTAAGTGACGCATACGACAGTGTGTCTCCGAACCTCGTACATGTGTCGCCTAATTACTTGCCAGGTGTCTCCGACTTGTGACAGGTGTCGATATCAATTACCTGTGCTCTAATTGTTACATGGTCGCATATAGACATGTGCTCGCTACTGTTGAAATGTATCGCGGACTTGTTACCGTGTCTCCGACCCTGACATGCATAGCCGATCTTGTTGTACATGTGTCTACGACTTTACTACATGTGCTGCCTATTTGTTAAATGTATACTCGGGTGCGCTGTGTTTCCGACTGGTAACAGTTAGCCGAAGTTTACATGTGTCGCCTACTTGTTACGTGTGTCTACGACTTGTTACATGTGTCGCCGACTTGTTACATGTGTCTCCGACTTGCTACATGTGTCTCCGACTTGTTACATGTGTCGCCTACTTGTTACATGTGTCGCCTACTTGTTACACGTGTCTCCTACTTGTTACACGTGTCGCCTACTTGTTACATGTGTCGCCTACTTGTTAAATGTGTCGCCTACTTGTGACACGTGTCGCCTACTTGTTACATGTGTCTCCGGCTTGTTACATGTGTCGCCGACTTGTTACATGTGTCTCCGACTTGGTACATGTTTCTCCGATTTGCTTCAGGTGTCGCCGACTTGTTACATGTGTCGCCTACTTGTTACATGTGTCTCCGACTTGTTACATGTGTCGCCTAATTGCTACATGTGTTTCCGACTTGTTACATGTGTCGCCTAATTGATACATGTGTCTCCTAATTGTTACATGTGTCGCCTAATTGTTACATTTGTCGCCTACTTGTTACATGCATCACCGACTTGTTACGTGTGTCTCCGATTTGTTACATGTGTCGCCTAATTGTTGCATGTGTCTCCGACTTGTTACCTGTGTCGCCTAATTATTACATGTGTCTCCGACTTGTTACATGTGTCTCCTACTTGTTACGTGTGTCTCCGATTTGTTACATGTGTCGCTTAATTGTTACA